>QYTT01077932.1:0-19777 GCA_006980735.1 Dasypogon diadema | reverse complement strand
CGGTCCTTTGCGTCGGCACACAGTAAAATATGTATTTGCAAGTATAATTCGAAATTATCACGAGTACATCTGGAAGTGGATAATTAAATGGGTAAAATTCAGTACAGACATCCTCGCAAATCATCAGATCTGGACAGAGTAGAAGTTCTTTTTTGAAGGTTTGAAGATATTTAATCCTCTCAAAATCTTGAAAAACGAGTTTTAGAAGCGATTTTTCTATGCTAAAACTAGAATTCATAGGTTACCAATAGTTGATATGCACAACCTAGGACCTCATAATAAATAGACTACTAAGAAACCAACGTCTTTTGTAACGGATCGCCCGCTTTTCGCCTTTTTTGGGCCTGCTTCACTTCGCCCTCTTCATTGTTTAGATAGCTGTTTCATTTTCGGGGGATAGTGGTGAACCCCTGTCTCGCGGGATCTGTTGGATTCTTTTTAAATATTTTCAAACAGCAGTATCAGCCAATATCTTCACTCGTATGTTTTGTAAAACCATGTCATAGATTTTGTCGATGATTTTGTGACAGTTGTTCTCGGAAATTCAAAACAGAATCCATCTTCAATGCCTGTTCTAGTATGGCTAAATTCGTGAACCCAAAGTGGAATGGTTTCACAGGAAAGACATAAGTCACCCAATCTAAGAAAACTCCATTCTTGATTTCTTTCACCGTTTTTCTCTCTAAAAATAAAAAAAACTGAATCATTCCTTCTTCTTCTTCTTTGTCTTGGTTTGGGAGCGCACCTGTGAGTACCACCATAGGGCAACGAAGGCTCACCCCCTGGCTTGAATTCTTAGCTCTTAGGGCATAACGCCAAAAAGTAGTACGAAAAGTTATCGTATAATTATTTAAACACAATTATTTCGAGCAAAAACCGATATATCAAATACAAAAAAAAACAAAAAAACAAAAGAAAACTCCTAGACCTACTGAGCCGCTACAGCAGGAGGTATGTCCTCACTGCTCAAGGACTGAGCTTGATTTTCAGATACAACCCTAATGTTCTCTAACCACAGCAACAATCTATTCAACAATACTCTTGAAAATATTTTGGCAAAAGAGTTAATCAAACCTGAGTAATGCATGTAATATACAGAACGTCTTAATTAATATTTAATACTTATTAATAACTAAGACCTTGTACGTCCGATAATAATCATAATTATATCCGCTTAATGATCCAAAAATGGGTTATTGGTAATTTGTAGTAATGAGTAAATTTTTTCAATCGTTAGTGCTTAATGAAATTAAGTTTTGTAAGTGTTATTAGTCTGGAAGGTCGACTGTGCATTGTATTATCCTAAAGAAGAAGAAAAACTTGAGTCAAGGTGCTAAATGTGTAAACATAATTGCGACGAATGAAACGAACAAAGACAAATTAATAAAAGAAAATCTCTTGGACTATTTGGTATTTATTTAAACTCCACACTTAATCAGTTCGCTGCAGTAATTCATCAATACTTGTTGTTCGGTATTTTAGAATAGTCCATAAATTTTTTAAGAGGTTCAGATCCGGACTTTGTGCCGTAATAAAAACAACATATTAAATGGTTACTTTTCTAGCCAAGATTTAACAATTATTGCTGCAAGTTTTGGGTCTCCGTCTTGATGGAAAATAATTCCGTTTTCATTTTGATTCTCTACTAAAGATTTTAAGATTTCTATAAATGAATTTGTGTATTTCTCTGTAATGCTAAAAAGTATAGACTACGTAATTTAAAACGTCATATTTCATGAATACATTGGTTACTCAATCTTAGATGATATAATACATTACTTTGTAATGCTGAAAGTAATCGATAAACCATTACCATCCTAGGACATCGCTGTGTAAATGTAATTTATTATGTCGTGCGAAAAGTAATGGACAGTAATCGATGGTATACATTACGCCTTCAATATTATATTCATACTTTCACTCATTTGTGCTTCACTTCGAAGCTTGTCAGGGAATGTTTTGAAATCCTGCAGTGTCTGGCCGTGAACAACAGAGTCACTTTTTGTTGTTGTTACGCACCTGGCTATCGTGGCATAGCGGGGAATGAAGCTGCTGGCAAGCTAATCAGAAAAGGCTCATCTTCTCAATTTCACAGTCCCGAGCCTTTTGCAGCATTAGCTGGCCTACCATCAAAACTGTAATAGAAAAATGGGCTAACAGGCTCGCCAGCAGTCCTATTGGGAAATTGTTCCTGGACTACGTCAAGCTAAAGAACTTGTCAGACTAATATCAATGCAAAGCAGATCTTAGGTTGCTTATGGGTTATCTATCTATCTGGCCATAATGGGCTAAGCTAAGACCTATTTAATATGGGCTTCTCTAATGAGACGGAGTGGAAGATGACGAGACCACCATACACATTTTGGGTGAATGCCTCGCATTGGAGTGGCTAAGAAGAAAGATCTTCCTTCTGGAAATCTTAATTCTCTTTGAGATTAAATCCTCTTGGGAAATAGATCTTCTTGCTTTCATTGGAAAGGCGGATAGTCGGCTTGGCAAAATAGATCTTCTCTAGATCGTAGTGTCTGTCAGATCAGAAAGGATCCAGAGATCCCTAAAGAAATATCAGGCAGGGACGCTTCTAACTTTCATACAGTATTTCCAAAAGAAAAAAAACCCTTTTGTAGGATCACTAGAATCACAGACGGAAGAAGACAGGGACAACACATATTGGTAAAATTTTGTTCTGTGAACCCTTTTTCTTCAGACTCACTACACCCCCGAAGAATTTAAAATCAAAACCGGAACGTAATAAACCTGCTAAGATCTAATTTTATAGAGGAGCTCCCTTGAGACCCAGTACTACAAAGCAATTTCCTCACTTAGAGCGTTAAACTGTACTTCGTCAACTAAAAGTGTTGAAATAGGCCTTTTAAATAATTTTGAAGAAAGCCGTATAAGTGGCTTGGGAACGACTTAAAGCATTATCTGAGAAATGTAGATACTGTTAAAATCGTCCATTATAAAACGAATAAGTCATAAACCCTCCTTAACAAGGCACCCAATGACGACGACGACGTCTTATTTCTACCAAAAATGTGTACGTTCTCCTCCCTGGGGTATATTCGCATGGCACTCAAATAACATTATTTAGCCTCCTTGAGAAATCCTCAAGTGTAATTGCACGTGGCACTTGAGGCAGTGGTGGGTCCATTGAATGCCAGAGTGAATCCTTCATTTTCCTGGGATGTGACCCATTATATAAACTTCTCCCGACAAGAAATGACTACCCTCTTATACCTTCTTACTGGGGTGTCCTCCTCGGTCGGAAAAGCTCTGATCCCAGTTTATGGGACGTAGTCGTAGTCCAATTCCGTTATCCCAAAAGAGACAATCGACTCAAGAATAATGGTTGGGATGCCTGGAAGTGTTTCTTATCTCTGCACGTAATGGCAACCAATAATGGCGCCTCGAGGCATTGTGTCGTATACAGAAAGGATTCGGAACTGGTAATTGCGTTATTTAAAAGGAAGTCCACCGGTATGGGTTCACTTTTCTTTCACCACATCATCTTGCGTCGAGTTCTTGATTGCTCAATTAAGGGAAATCCAAGAAGTTTTGACAACAATAGGCCACCGGAATTAAATAGTGTCTTAATGAATGCTTAAAATGGTGGAAAATGTCTGAAACAAGGGCTGCAATTTCTTGTCCAGGAAGAGGGGAACTGATAACGCTTACATTGTCAGTGTTCAGGTAATTAACTCCAACTAGCAATGCAATTGGATTATGTAACCGAAACATTTCCCAGCATCAAAAGTTACTCACAGTAGGAGAACTCCCTGACAATGCATCCACCCTCTGGTACCATTCGAGCAATGGTTGTGCACAAGAAAATCAATGCACCTTACTACTAAGCACTCAGCCCCCGGCGTATTGGGGCTTGTAATTAAGTTGGCATACCTTTCCTTGCTGCCAGAGAATGCAGAAAACTCTTCAGTTTTTTTTTCACCATTATTAAGTGTTGCATGCAGGTGAAAAGCTCCCAGGAGTGTTTTATGTGTAGAATGCAATTTTTTCGTCGTCTCCATTCAAACAGCCCACCCCCACTTCACCATCACCACCCAGAAATGGAATCGTATACAATTAAATGCATCTGGATCTGGATGCAGGCGTCTGCCACGAGAATACTTCTGTTCGGCTCACTTGGCCTGTGCGAACTTAACTTTAGAACTTTTCAGGCGGAAATGAAATTTACCCCCGGATAGGATGTGGTACGTGTTACGCAAGCGGTGTAACTTTTATGGTAGTTAACTTTATGCAGTTTGCCAAAGTCTTAAAAGGATTCCTGATGGCTTTTCTGTAAACTTACTGAATCAGCAAACTTCATTTTTCAACGGAACAAATTCAAAGGGAAATATTTGCATTAATTCAATAGCGCAATGAAACGGAAAATTACTCCTTTCATCTAAATTACTCTTTTCAATAGGTAAAAACTTTTCATATTATTATTCTTTGGCACGTGCATTGGTGGTAAGGTCAACACAAACACACGTAGACTCGAAGGTGAACTTGTAAAGCGTTCTCTTTATTAATATCATCATCGATTTCGTCTTTCTCTAGGAGTTTACTAGCCACTTTTTAATTATGTAGATTGCTTTGTGGTCGGACCTCCGGCTTGGCTATGTCATTATCTCCCAGAGCTGACCCCTCAACTGAAACGACTTGATCTATGCGACGCGTCTTAAATTCCACGTGAGGTGGACAATACGGCGCTGAAACGTGCCAAGAGATCAGTCGAATCTATGGATGAAAAACATGCACAAATGGAAAAGACCGAATGAACCGGGGTTGACCTCGAGGGCCGCTATTATGTCGACCGTAAAATCGACTCCAGAGCTGGCAGGGCAGTACTTGCAAAGAGATCCAAGGGCATAGAATCTTGTACTGAGCGGTGGACTGCTTCTGTAGGACATGTCAACCATAGAAAGGCGCCAAGGCTAAGCGGAGGAAACTTACAGAGAGGAAGCGTAAACAGATTCAAGGTAGGAAGGAAGCTAACGAAGGATATGAGGGCAAGTGGTGGTCAAATGGTGAACGACGGACGACCTACCCATGTGCGGCTCGTGGTGACCTCGTCGTAGGTTTTGTTGATTTTGGGCTAAGAGCAATTGGCAGTCTTTAGAAAGGCAGTAAGGCACTGCTGGATCCCATGGACGCACTTCCGGATGATGTCGATGACGGACGGAATTATCGTACTTACAAAAATCGAAGGGGAGGCTGCATAAAACTGTTGGGAATATGATCAACCTATGGATGGGAATGACGGCTGTCCTAATCCCTGGTTTACCAGTGAATAAGGACAAAATCCTGGGTAGGATCTGCAGACAGAATGCCTACGTGAAGGACATCTCCAACTAGCAGGTTATCCACGCTGGAGTGTATGAAGTGGGTCCAAGGATGGGAAGGTACCCACCGTGTCCTTGATATCATGCAGTAGGCACCAACGTTTAAATTGTTATGAGAAAAATTTGAATTTCAGTTTTTGCTGTTTCCTGAATTTATGTTCTTATCCTTTTGATGGTTCTGGGCCGATCTTATTGCACTGGACAAATTATCAGTGATGGAGCTGCTCAAAATTTTATTATATATAATTTTTGACAAGGAAACACCATCTATTTTCTAACTTGTTAGGTAAAAGGTTTCGACCGACTCTGACAAGTTTATTTTTCCTAAATAACGTTTGTATAACTACGCAATTCGTCCGTTTCGATCCACCTCAATCTACAAATAGCTTCAGTATAGTCCTCGGCATTATTTTCAATTAAATAAAAACGGAGAAAAACAGATAAAAAATGCGAGTAACTTTTATTTTTAAGGAGACATTTCTCATACTCGCTGCAAAGAAACTTCCTGGTTCCCTTGGAAACTCTTTCTCCGTACACAAAGGGAGCCATCAAAAGAAGGTAAACAGTTGCTGACGAGTCGGGATTGAAAGTTACGAGGCATGTGGAAAAAGTTCGATAAACACTCGGCAATTTATCACACTCAAAGTAAAATTGAAAATTTCCAGTTTTCGGTGACACTGAGGACAATAAGTTCATTGCTGAAAGTTCCCAAGTTTGAGAAGACGTCCAGTGAGGATGAGGACAGTATAGACGACGATGACGACCACGTCGAAAGAGTGACACTCCAGTGGCAGGAGAAAATCCTCAGCCGAACTGAAATAGACTTTTATAAAGAAATTGGAAATTGTACAACTGATGTGCAAAAAAGTTACCACGATTGGATACGACGTGAAGGATTGGATGAAAGACGTCAGGACGGAGGAAAGATTTTCACTTATGTGAATGCTGATAATTTCGTCCCGCCGGAGGATGCAATTATGGCAAGTGTAAAGTGGAAAAATGATAGATCTTTGGATTTTATCAAAGATACGGAAATCATGTACGTTTTTGCTGACTTGAATCCAGATACTTTGCTGTTTGCGGTGAGGTGGTGGTCCACTGAAGGAATGCTGCTGGTCTATCCGGATTTCAATGATTTCGAAAGAAATCCCTACTTTTTAGAGATTGACACTGACTATCGTCATTTATACTCCTATGCTGTGAAAAATGTGTCTAAAACTGTGCCCATATCTGTCCTAGAAGGACTTCGGCTTCCGCAGATGCCCACACATGAGAGATCAGTGGAAGGACTCTTTGATCTGCCTCCAAAGCACTGTGTACGGGCCTCGATTTTATTTGAAATTCAGGAAGCAGCGGGTTTTGACTACAACAACGTCCACGTTAGATATCAATTTGAATTTCCGGAACACGTCCATTTAGAAGAAGGCAATGCTGTAGGGAGCACCCAGGCATCTGCCTCCCAACACGGTACATGGAAATTTGGTCATTGCTTCCAAATAACCATCACCTGTTCGGAGAATTTTGTATTTCAGAGAATAATAACTGCTTTTTTCGAGGTAATATCCATTGATTCTTGGGAACGAGAAAGAAATGAAGGATTTTGCCAATTGAAAATTCCAATTAAAGCAACCAAAACGAAAGAGGTTTTGCGATGTTTCAGAGTGGACTATGGGATTCTGGAGAAAATTGAAAGATTTTTCATTGGGGGGCGACGGAAGTTTAAATTCCAGGAATTCAATGCAAGTGACGATGGCTTCCTGAACAGGTATGGGAGCAAAGTTATTTCGACTGGAGTTTTGCATGTTCGGTATTCTGTGCTGCTTCAAAAGTATCCAGAATTTCCGTTGAGGTTACCGGACAAAGGGGGCAAGTGGAGCGGAATGACTTTGGACGATATAAGGAGGGCTTACCAGGAAGCTAGACGAAGGTTAGAGGCAACATTTAAAGAATAAATCGAATGTGGTCTTCCATTGCAAATGTCTATACAAGATATACGAAAACAAATAAAATTTTATTTTCTGGAAAAACTCCAGTCTTTTACTGATGTCCATGAAAACAGCTTTAATAATCTGATTCACCCTCCTTTTTTCTAATGCACAAACCAGATGGTCGATTATGTAGTTCTCGCTATTGACGTTTCTCATTTATCAGCACTGACAAGTGGCGGTGGCGGCAGAGGTTTGGGTTAGTCGGCTTTTGGATAGTTGGATTGGGTCGCTGGATAGTGATTTGATGAAGTTTGCGGGTGAGGAGTGGATATTGTCGCACAAATGAAGTAAAATGAGGCTGAAATAATTGTAATTAATCGGATTATTGTTTGGGAATCATTTGCCACCTAAATTCGTCTTCTGTACGATTTATAGTGAGAAACGTTGTGGAAATCAGAGTAAGAGTAGTAGTGGCTTGGTGGCCAGTAAAAGTGCATTCCTCGGGAGTACTATGCTTTGGAGTTGATTGGGTTGTGAATAATTACGAAAAGAGGCAGCTAATCCTAGTTTTGTAGAACTGTGTGTATTTAAATAGTGTTAACGCCTATATTTACTGTTTACAAAATGTCTCAACAAGTGATGCATGAGGAGATTCCGCTGAATAGGCTAAATTACAGGCAAGAAAACGCCCAGCGTCAGCGTATGTACGATCTCTTCACTAAGGTAAGTCAATTCTTTCTTCATATCCATTAAACTACACATCAGCCCGGTTAGCGGGTACCTGGAACAGGTGAACAGAAGGAATTATAAAGAATAAAACCTGAGCACAACTATACTACTATAGCCGTCACACTATCATCACCCATTGATTTTCTTGTTTTTGCTACGTGTAGTGTTTGACTAGTTGTCGTCGTGCTACGAAAGGAAATCAGTCCTCTCTCTGGGTCAGTAACTCATGCCCATATGAAGAATCCTAGTCTGATGAAATTTTACCAGTTTTAATGAGCACCTGTTTCAAGAATGGCACAATGTAACGCCACAAGAATTTTTCCCATATAAAGAGACCAATGCTCCGCTGTCGTTGCATTAACTTTGGTAAAATGATGTGCGGCGTCGTTTTTACTTTTTAAGTCAATTGCTGCTAATGTGCTTAGCTGGGTGACTCAGGCATTCTTCAGGTGGACATTCATTTTTTTCGCGCGATTTCTCAAAGTTGGGAAAGTCTAAATGGGACGATGAAGTCACGGGTAACGGAAAGAATTCAGTGAAACTTTCTTATCAGCTTTATCAATGCTGAGGTGGGAATTATCTCGATGCAATACGTCGATATGCCTCTTTTTTTATTTGAGGAGATAAGAATTGTACGCTTACAATGGTGTTTAAGAAAATATGCGATGCCTTTGGTCTGGGGATTTCTGTGGATGCTGCAAAAAATGGATCACCAGTTGTTCCGGAAGGTTTTTTTTATTGTATTGTTCTCAGAGGACAACCCTATGATGCACACAGCACAGCTTAGGCGAAGGGAAATTATTGGGAAAAAGAAAGTTAGGAATTTTAACCTGACAATTGTTGCAAGTAAGCCACAATTTCCCACTTTGACTCACAGCATCCATGTTTTCAGTAATACGTTTACCTTTTTGAAAGGGTTGGATTTTTAACATCACACAATCGGCTCCCTGGAGCATCGACGTAATGTTGCATGTCTATCGCTCTTTTATTGCTATTATAACGGACAATGTCCTAATGAAATCTTTGGTCTAATTCCACACATCGTAATATCCACACATCGAGCCGTCTTCACCCTTTCGTCATCGTGTCAAGACCTAGCAGAACAGTGAAGTTTCGAGAGTCCTTCTTGAGCCGAACTATACGAATGCGGAACAGACTACCATCTTCTGTGTTCCCTGCTGACTATAGGCTGCAGTTGTTCAAGCAGAATGTGCACCGATATTTACACTCGAACCTCGTAACTACCCTTATTCCATATTCTCATTTTCCTTCCTGCCAAGGCTGTGATTAGCATCATAGGGTATCCCCTGAACTTTGGTATCACCGTCAAAAAAAAAAAAACGACTTGCCTCGAATTTTTGAATTAAATTACGAATAGTAAGCTTTGTAGGTCGCTTATATTGTCCATAAATTTCACGTAATGCACGAAACCTAGCTCAAATAGATTCATTATTTTTGTAATAAATTTTAACAATATCTATACGCTGTGACACAATGGCACAATGCTGTCACCTGTCAGTACTGAACACAAATGTCAATTTTGGTGAAAATCAAAAGAAAAATGGTCGCTATGACGTTTTACTAAAATATATGGCACTAGTTTTGAATTAAAGATGGACTCTCCTTCATCTTTTTTTATTTTTTATTTTTTACTGTATTGTCAGTGCAGAATGTTTCTTTTAAATTTTTGAAATGTTAAAGTAAGAATATCTTCGTTAAAAAACCAAATCATTTGACGATCTTCTTTGTATGGCCTCCTACTCCACTTAGTGATTAAAAAACACAAACATTCCTTTACTTCGGAAATATTTTATTGGTTTCGTATTAATAGGTAGCAAATGTACAATTTTTAATCTATGACCAGTGCTTACATAGACCTCCTTCTGACTGAATACAAGAAAGAATTATTTAGGGACGAACCTGCTGCTGCTTTCCTCAAGAGGAAATAACGTAGGAATTAAAAGCCTATCAAAACGTTGGGTAGAAGTAGACAAATGGCAATTACAGAGAAAATGAAGGATGAAGAGCCTAGTAGTCCTCACATAGGCAATGTTTCTGTTGACCATCCGCAATGATGTAGGTCCCGACAGCCGGGCTATAATTCCAAATGTAAACTCCGGTCCGACGAACCATCAACTCCGTTCGCTCCATTTTTAAGGCCTTATAAGAGCTTTGTCATTTCTCTCAATTCCCCGGTGTCTAGGGTAATCATACCAGAATAATTTTCTTTCTTGGCTTCTTAATAGAATTAAATAGTGTTTCATCAAAAGTTCCCTCGATATTTAAGCATGCACCCGGAGTACGTAGCTGTCCTTTCTGGGCTTTAAAATGAAGGTAATCTTCCTCTGCTTTCAGAAGGCAGGAATATACCTGATTGCAAGGCACGTTCTGAATATCTTGTCCGCACAGGTTACGAGCAAAATTTCACTCTCTTTTAAGGGTTTAGGAAAGATCCTATCCGATCCGATCCGGAGGCCTTAAATGGTGAGCAGGTACGGTAGATATCGCCTGTCCTAACCTTTTTTTTTGCATTCATAATATTTCCGCTGTATGCCAGTTAATTTAGAAGAAGTGAGATCATTGCCTTCCTCCAGTATAAAGATACTTTGAAAAATTCAAGCTAAGATAAAAGAACATTGGAGCCTCCAATGAGGAGATTCACTTGTTCTGGCCTAGATGCAAGATAGACAGTGAACAAAATAAATAAGCTTAGTTCAGGACTACAATAAATAACATCACTAAATTCGTATAAAGTTGAAAGGAGCCATCGTTGATTTAATGCAACCATTTTGCTATTTCTGCTGTTGGTTCCTATTCATGTGGACTTTATTAGACCCCTTAAGAGTTATAGTACCCAATGCTTTTGGAGATTGTACTTTTAAAATTCAAGTCGTCATGAATCATGAGCCAGCACGTTATCCATTGCTTCACCAGCGCCCACAATTCTTTTTTCAGATTTAAGATATATATACAGAAATTTTGCCTGTCATGAAACGCTTGTGTACTATTTTTATGTTTTATTTTTTCTATTGCAGTATGACACCGACAATGACAATCGTTTAAATATCCATGAATTAAAGGAGATGATCCATTCTGGACGATGTCGTGAATTACCACGCACCTTAGCAGATCACATCTTAAATCTTTCGGATGAAGATCGAGATGGACATCTTAATTTTGAGGAGTTTTATAAAATGTCACAGGAAAATCCTTGGCTGATTAGTACTATACTTGCTAAGTATTGCCGGTGGGTTGTTCCATCACCGCATCGAGAAGAAGGCGATCAAATAGGTTTGGAAAATTATATCTTTCGATAAATTGTCTTTTGCTTAAAAAATGTATATGTATTTATTTAGATGGTGCATACGAGCGTCAAATGAAATTTTGTCCACCACCACTGACAATGGTTATATTTTCCATAGTTGAGATCATTATGTTCCTCGTAGACGTTATCCATTTCAAGTAGATTTATTTAAAAATGAATGTCGAAGAGGTGTTGAAATTTAAATGTATTTTGTTGTTTTTAGAGATGATCCGACAAATGACAAAAAGGTGGGAGAAAATACAAATGGTCCAGCTGCAACGGTATTTATTTACAATCCTTATAGACGCTACGAAGCCTGGCGATTTGTCACTTACATGTTCGTCCATGTCGGCCTTATGCATCTAGTCATGAATTTAATCATTCAAATATTCTTGGGTATTGCACTTGAACTCGTGCATCATTGGTGGAGAGTAGCGTTGGTTTATTTAGCTGGAGTAGCTGCTGGATCAATGGGCACATCACTATCAACTCCACGGATATATTTGGCAGGGGCATCTGGTGGCGTGTATGCCTTAATAACAGCACATATTGCTACCATTATTATGGTTTGTTTTTCTGTTTTTAGTCGAGACTTTCTAGTAGTAGTCCATTATAGGGAAATCATATCTTTCACAGAACTGGTCTGAAATGGATTATGCGATCATTCAACTTATGGTATTCTTGATATTCTGTGTCACTGATCTGGGCACATCAATTTATCGTCATCTCACGGTACAAAATGATCAAATCGGTTATATTGCACATCTTTCGGGTGCTGTTGCTGGTCTACTTGTTGGCATTGGAGTATTGAGGAATTTAAAAGTACGCCGTTGGGAACGAATACTTTGGTGGATTGCAGTTATTGTGTATTTTGCTTTAATGGCTACAGGATTTTTCGTACACATTCTCTATCCGGAATATTTTCCAACACCGAACAAACGTAACGGGAACTTCGTGTAGTACTTAATTACATTCAACCAAAGTGCCTTCAAAGGTTGCCTATTTCCTACGTACAATTTTACTCTTAGTATTGTTTTTGTTTTTATTTGTGTTGTCTTTTTATTTATAGTATTGTAAACGATATGGTGAGCGACATTGTCCAGATTTTTCAAAGTATTTTTGTATTAAGTCAGTTTCCATAGGTTAGGTATAAAGACGTATTTTTGTTAGAAATGTATTTTTTATTGCAATAAATTATTCGCTAAAATAGGACTGAAACGATGTGGCATTTCAATTAATACTGTCATAATCCACATCCACCACTTGACGAGTACGTTTTTCTATGTTTAGAGAATATTTTAGTTGATGTGGATTTAGTTAAAAATTGTAAATTTATTATAGAAGAAAAAAAAAATTAGTAAAGTGTGTTAGTTTTAGGAAATTGTTATGGGGTAGTGTTGTTGTTGTTGTTTTTTAAAGAGAATGGGTGAGTACATAGATAATGTTTGCCTCAGATTCATTAAAATACAACAATTTAATTCAGTTAATAATGTTTTACTTTTAGATGATTGAAAAGAACTCAGGCTATCTTTAGTTCATTCTTACGAAATTGCGATTTTAAAATTCGCCTTCATTGTTCCACGTGTTTACAAGCAGATTTGTATGTAGGGAAATCAATGGCTTAAGAAGTATCAAAGGACAAAATTCTAGAGGCAGTTCATTTAAAGAAGCAATATATATATATATTTTTTATCTTTCTTTATCTCACCTCGTTCCGCTGCAATAAAATATGTTTTTAAGATTATTTTCTCTCGTCCTCACTCCACCAAGGGATGAGAAATGTAATCTAGGCTTTCACTACAAACATTTTGGTAGTTGTTTCATCAAAACAGTAAGTGGTTCCCAAGATATTCCGAAAAAAAACCGTTTTCACCCCCCAAAAACTTGTAAGGCTAGAACACCGTGCATAAAAAAAATTTAAAGAAATTTAATTCAGTTTTTGCATTTTATTTAAATGTCATTAGTTGAATTTGATGGTTTTGTTTTGCTGTCAATCCAATCGAGGTATGGCGTTACTTTTTCATACCCACTTGGAGCACCACTGCAAGTCCCTTCCCTTCCAAATGAAGTTATTCCAGCTAAATATTTCTTTTTTCCTATTTCCACAACTAGTCCACCTCCAGAATCCCCATCGCAAATATTTTGCGTTGCGTTTATACCATCGGCACAAAATTTCTGCTCCGTAATATAATCAGGATCGAAAACCTCGCGACATTTCTCATTGGAAATAATCCCAATTTTCAGCCAAAGTAAAACAGTTGGCATATTGTTATCTAAAAAAGAATGTACACCTAAATAGAAAAGCATATTACATTTCAATTAATTACTATTGTCGTCCATCCTGCCGAATCCGCACACCGTTCCAGTTAGGTCTGGGACAATTTTGTCTTCTAATGACTTTGGGACCATTCGTATTTCCTGTATTAGTTTTGTCGTTGGTGCAGGTTCAGGTAGCTCAACTAAACCAATATCGTGCACAAGACCGCTGAAACTAAAATTCTCATGATAATTAAAACTTTTCGCTTGTAATTTCACCTTGCTTTCAACTGAATTGATGATTCCCAATCGAACAACAACTTTTTTTGCACTGCAAAATAAATGCGAAAGAATTATAAAAGAAAACCTTTATCACATTTCAATTAATACCTGTATATGCAGTGCGCGGCTGTTACTACCCAAGTACTTTTAATAAGTGAGCCACCACATAATAAATGACCATTTATTTTCAAATGAGCGTGCCATGGAAACTGTCCCACTTTTGCTCGAAGTCCGTTCACAATTCGTCCACGTGTAATAGAAGGAGAAGCTGGTGAAATTTTCGAGATGAACACAATCACTTGTACAAAAATAGTTAATGATAGTAACTTAAGTGTAACCATATTTTGGATTCAAGGATTTCCTTCAGCAGTTCACCCACTAATGACTTCAGTTGCAACCTAAATCGAAATTATAAGATGAAATTTATAGAAATTCTAGAAAACGTTTCGAATTTCTTTTAAAGTGAGGAAAATCAATTGAAAATTTTCCCTCATCGATTTTACACAGTACAGTAGTAATAATGCCGTCCGGGTTAAGCGCTTATTTACCGCAATTCTTCCAAAACAACTTTTCCATTTTATTAATGTGCAAATTAGCCACACTCTAAAGTGAAATAATTTAACCAGAAATGTGGAACTTAGTAGATAAATAAAGGTTTTCTAGTGGTTGGTATGGTAAGTCTGGGGTGGTGGGGTGTCAAGTCCTGCGGCGAAAACCCCAGGTGCCAATCATCGGCAAGCTAGAAGGCTTGCATATGTGGGAATCAAGGGGTCACGTTTTGCATTTTAATTAGAAAATGCACTTTTGGGGGTTTTGCTCTTTTAACGATATCTACACCAATCTCTTTGTCATTTATATTTTGCAAAAATCCTTACCAATACATTTAAATTTCTTGGCAATATTCGAAAGATGAATAACTATTTCGAAATATTTATTTTAGTTTCTTAATTTTGTTGTTGTTGGAAGGAATGATGGAAATTAACTAAGAAATGGTGTTGAAAGTACTTTTATTGTTTCAAAAGAATGTTAGAAATTCATATGCTTTTCGGTATTTGTTTACCAGACAAAAACTACATCTTTAGTGCAACATGAGTACAACCGTGCTCATTATCCATACTTCCATACTAATATTATAAATGCGAAAGTAACTCTGTCTGTCTGTTACGCTTTCACGCCTAAACCGCTGAACCGATTTTGATAAAATTTGGTACAGGGATAGATTAGATCTTGGAGAAGGACATTGGCTACCTTTTGTCGCAAAGGGGGTGAAATAGGGGATGAAAGTTTGTATGGGAGTCCGTCATTATTTAAGATAAAACCATGAAACTTTGTATTTAGGCGCGTGATAAGAAATAAATAAACTTTTTGTTCAAGCGTTTTTAAAATTTCGACCTACATGGGGGTGAAATAGGGGGTGAAAGTTCGTATGGAAGTTCAAACAAATCTATCTATGCTTACTATATTTATCGGAGACATGTACATGATAAGGAAATGCACCCGAGACATGTGTGAAAAAACGGAATACTTAAACATTTGTCGGGTAAACATATACGCGTCGCGAGCGCGGGACTCGCCATGCGCCACACACCGCTGTGGCTCGGCGGCGGCGCGGTGCAGGGTAGTGAGGGAAGTCGCAGGCAAAAGCTAGTTGCTTTATATAAAAAACACATTAATCTAAAAGCAATATTAGAAAATTAAAAAAGCCTAATTTCACTCCCTTCGGTTAAACTCTTTAAGCGCAGATATGGAAAATACGGGTCGCTTATTTTTTCAGTCCCTATAACATATGAAAATTTCAAAAAAATCGGAGGGGACACCTTAAGACCTTTCCGTGTTAGTACCTATTTACTTTTACACATTTTTTGTGTTAAATGCATTCGTCACTAATAATGTTAATGAGCATTACTTGGTGATTACTAGAAACTGTGACTAATTTGCTCATTATAGCATAAGTGAAATAGAAAATTGTGGTGTATAAAATCGATAAGAAATATCCTTTTTTTCTGTAACTAATTTCCAGCAGTTAAAATTAAATTCGAAACACTTGAATTTCTCAAGCCTTTCTGTTATAATTTCGATTTATATAGGCTGCAATTGAAGTCATTAGTATTGAACTTCTCAACGAAGTCAAATCGAAAAATGGTTGCACTCAAGTTACTAACGTTAAACATTTTTATACAAGTGATAGTGTTGGTCTCGAAAATTTCACCAGCAACTGCTCTTATAAGTGGACGAGTTGTGAAAGGACTTCGAGCAAAAGTGGGGCAATTTCCATGGCACGCTTCCTTAAGTGTTAAAATGAAAGGAGAAGAAAATGATACTTTCCTCTGTGGTGGTTCACTTATTCGAAGTGATTGGGTATTAACAGCAGCACATTGCATACACGGGTATAAATTGAATCATAATAAAAGTCTTCTTTAATTAGTTAACGCATTTATTTTACAGGGCTGAAAAAATTGTTGTTAAACTGGGCAGCATCAACTCAGATAAATTCAAGGTGCAAGTGGTTGCGAAAGCATTCTTTTATCGTGACGATGTTGAACTCCGAATTCTTAAGAACGATATTGCTTTAGTTCAGCTACCTGAGCCTGTTCCAATGATGAAACAAATACAAACAATAGAGATACTTCCCGAGTCGTTGGAAAGCAAATTTGTCCCCGGCTTAAATGGAACAGTGTGCGGTTTCGGCAAGAGGACTAACTTTAGTAATTTATTAAAATGCAATATGTTTCCCAATTTAAATGTATATTTTTTAGAAGAGAGATATCCAAACGTTTTACTTTGGCTGAGAGTTCGGATTATTTCTAACGAGAATTGTTGGGTAACTTTCCATGAAGTGCTTATTACGGACCAGAAATTTTGTGCTGTTGCTAAAAATCCAAGGCAAAATATTTGTGATGGAGATTCTGGGGGCGGATTGGTTGTGCAAATAGGAAAAAAGAAATATTTAGCTGGAGTGGCTTTATTTGGAGCGAAAAAGCAATGTACCGGGACTCCAGCTGGATATCAGAAAACAACGCCATATCTTGATTGGATTAACAGCAAAATAACGCCACAAAATTAAAAATAACGACATTTAAATAAAATTCAAAAGCTGTAATATTATTCCTTGATTTTAGTTTCTGAAAGCAATAGTCTGTCAAAGAAAATTAATAGAGTTTGAAATGTCTATGGGGATTTTGGACTCGTTTGAGAGATAAACTGTTTTGGGCTTAAGTTAACGTAATTCCAGCGCTTTTGATTCTTATTAATAGCATTTACACGAGATTCAAATTTATTCGTTTTAAATTAATACGAATTAGAGTACTGGAAAACGAAATTTGGTTCCCGACGAACAATTTCTATTTTTTTTGTATCGTTTTTTCTTTTTTTCTATTTTTTTTTTTCTTTTTTAAATGTATTGTCTAAGCTCAGGGGACAACCCTATGATGCACATAGCACAGCTTAGGCGGAAGGAAACTACGGATAAGGAGATTGGGAAATTTTGAACTGACAAATGTTGAAGTGAGTCATAACAAAAAGAAGTAAAATGTTCTGATGAGCCTTTTGAATGCATTGACAGTGCCAGAAATCTAAAAACCATGTGGGAGATTATGAGCAGATCTCTCATCTCATCCCATCTGGATGAGAAAAGAGCGGCGTATGAAATCCTTTGAATAGCATGGAACGCACCAATTAAAAATCAGAAAGTGGTCGTTTTACTTTACACACAAAAGAATATTAACCCAATAGGAAGTGGATGTCATACCCGATTGATGTAGTATTGCATACTTATCATCTATCATTGCTCTAGTTCTGCCTGAAAACTGCGATGAACTTAACACGGGGTTGTACTAGACAGGTAGCCATGCTTTTCTGCAGGAGCAAACATCGACGGAAATATTAATGACTGATGATATATTGAGCCTGGCCCGTCATGATTTTGTTGTTCGAAATGAGTATCGCTCCTTTCCTGCATGAATTCTGCATATATTTTTGACTGATCTCATTTTCGTAGACATATACTTGCATACCTTATGCCACGTATGGACCCCTGAGGGTGCTCTTCAGACAATACGCTCCGATCTGGCTTCGTTTTATGAAATGAAAATGTGGTTATATCAAAACGATTTCTCAGCCTTCTAAATTACTTATGGGATGTAAAAAGCTTCCTTTCGTAAACTAAAAAAAAATTCCTAATTTGCCACGCAATCATTGTATGTATTATCTGCCAGTAACAGTAAAATTTTTTATAAAGAAGACACCATCAAAATATATCAGAAATTGAAGGAAATATCGTTATTTTACGGAGATGTAATTACAAATTAATTATTGACACTGGAATTTTATACATCTTTTTTGCAGCAATTGCAGAAGAAGAAAATCCACAAGAATTCCTCTTTGCTGAAGATAATTTCATACCTGATGTATTTGTAGATATTTGTCGCGTTGAATACGATGTATCTTTGTTGGTTATACCAGTTGATCTTGAGGATAGTGGCAGACCAGATTTTGAAGAAGCTTTTATTGATCTGCTAGAAGTTAATATCTTACCGTTAGAAGCACTAGATTTTAGAATTACGTTAGTGGCAAAAGAGTATCTAGCTGGCATAATTTTCTCAAGCGTAGAAGTTTGCAATTCTTTCGTTTTTTTCCGAAGATCATCTTTATTATATGATTTCTTTTCTCCTTTAGACTCTCTACTTTTTACTTCACATCCAGACTTGCTACTCATTGATTCCTTTCTAGCAGACTTGAAACTTTTCGTGCTCCGCCACGTTTTTGATAACTGAAGTAAATCAGATGAAGAAGTTTTTTGATCCACAGATGATAACACACAAGTGAATCGATCAGAAGACTTGTTGAGAATGCCATTGCTAACCGTTTCGGGACATTCAGTTTTCTTTATTTCTAAAGTGCCACCATCCATAAAGTCGTTACCTGAAACTAGTCTGTCCTGATCTGGAAATGGTTTTTGTATTTCGGTCACGATGTCGTGGAAATCATCAATCCTCTGATTATTTGCTAATACTTGATCCAAGTGTCTTTGTGTTTCTTTTATGAATTTGTTAAAATTTTTTACATAGATTGGCTCATCAGCCAAGGGTATAATTTTTGGGGTATTTATTTCAGTCATTATTGATAATCTTTCTACGGAATCTACACTGAAATCTTCTTGTGTGGTCTCAAATGGGATATGTACTTCCTCAGCACGTGGTACAACTGCAAGTTTCATAAAAGTTTAGAAACCAGATTATTGTAAATGGAAAAAACCAATTGAACTTACAAGAAAGCTTAAAATTTCTTTGCTTTAAAATTTCCAATTGTTGTCGCTTCTTTTCCATATAATCAGTAATGAACTCCTTTTGTGATGGGAAGCACTCCTTTATTACGACCATTATAATTCCGCAGCAGAGATGTGCTTTTTACACAAATAGAAAAAGAAATTAACGTTGTTTTTCGGTAACTGAACCGTTTCAGGTAAACCAACAATACGATGACAGAATCTTTAATAAAAAAGATTTTTTTTTCTCACTAAAATTTTATTTGACAGATACATTAATAATGGCATTCTGCGACAGAAAGTTTCTATACAATCGAAATGTGAAAAAATAGAAAAACTCCACTAGGGAAATGATACTGATTCCCAAGCAAAGGCTAAAAACTCCACCAAGGTCGGCTGCAAAAAGTCGGGAATATAGTTAATAAGTATCTATTGTGTGGTAAAATAAAGTAACGTACAAAGAAGACTCATCCAGGACATCACTATCACTTTCCTACTTGACGGGACTACTTGTTTGGCCAGGTAAACTCGTGCAATAAACATGTCACTTGTTAAATTGTGTTCGGTGCTACTGAAAAATAATATATAACACTAAAAATACTGGAAATTTTCGAAATTTGGTACTTGTACTCACTGTATATCACTTACGGAATAGTCGTGCTGTTTGAGA
>QYTT01077930.1:10559-36392 GCA_006980735.1 Dasypogon diadema | reverse complement strand
GGTTATCCTTTTGGAGCAACTTCTAATAATATTTGCCAGTATATGTTAACTATATATTCACTTAAGAATTCAACCGATTCAGATTTAGTAGTAAAAGTTAGGGGAAGAATTCAAAGTTTAGATATGACAGTTAAATTAAGAGATTTTGTTTGATTTCTTTTTTTTTTTTTGAAGTTTTGAAATAAAGTCTTGTAATGATTGCTTTGATTAAAAAAGTTGAAAATTTACCTCTGTCTACAAAAACTTTGTTTTTATTCTGAAATTAGTAACACAACAAATTTCCAATAATGGTATTATTGCATAAAAACATCAAAAACTGTGGTATGGGGTCGAAAGCAATAAATGAAACTGAAATTTGATAATCAGGGGCCTAGTCATGGTATTTGAAAAGGCCAAAAAATTCAGTCTTACTTATCTTTGATATTAGATAATTTTTCCGAACAAAATAACAAATTCAGTTCGTAAAGAATTATTTGCGTGATTATTTTGACACCTTATTCGGATACTGAGATGGGATTTTACAAATCATATAAAACTTTCTTCTTTCTAGTATCTAGTATCCAGTGAAATTGTCTTATTTATGGCAATGAAAATGTTTAGTGGAGACCCGGGTAAGATTTTCTGAGGAATAAGAATTTTCCAGGATAAGCTTTTTCGTGCCCGTTCCGAACGAATTCAATAATAGGCCTGAATAAATAATATCAACTGGACCATGGGCTTTATTATGTATGACGGAAACGAGGCGAATATCAAGACACACTAAGTTACAATTTCTTCATAAAAAGTTGTCATGACTATAATCGAAAATATAGTAAATTCCAATTGCCAAACTTAAAAATCATTATGTGCTCTGTCTTTTATCTTACTATATTTTTTTAAATTTACAATTATGGCCTAAAAATTAAAATGGCATAACAGAAGTGGACCAATAACTCCCATAAGACATTGGATGCGAAAAAACTGAACAACAGCTCAAATTCAATTTTTGCAAAGAAAAGCGAAATTAATCTCGAGATCAATCTCGCGTTTAAAAAAACTGAAGGTGAATTTCTGTTCAGTTTTTCATATGACCCATTATTATTTTTCTCCTGCCTTTAATATATATTTCATACCAATAAGTATATATATCAGACGGTACAAGTCAGCTAAATAAAATGTATTTTTCAAACATATGAATTTCAAAAATTTGTTAGAGTTGCACAAATATTTATTTAACAAAAGATTTATATTTTTATTTCCAGGTTACAAAGCAGCAGAAGACTGACGGTTAGATTTGATTTAAAAAAAGCCTGCCTATTCAAACGTTCCTTTTGTAGTTATAATTTACACTACATATAAGAATATTTAATTTGTTCGACAACATTCATTTTTGTAAATTAGTTTCAAGTACTTGGTAAGAATTAAAAGGAACGGCGAAGACGGTGAAACTAAAAAATTTCATCATCTTCGTCGGGAATGAGAGAATATTTAAAATCTCTTAATCATTTTCATCGTTTGAAGTAAGCGAAAGTTACATTTGCATCGTATTTTACTGCCCTTAAAACAATTTGTTCTTATTTATTTTGTATTGTAATAAATTGAATCGGTATTAATTTGTGAACCTGGTTCTAAAAAGTAAGAGCACAGTGTAAATTATTATTTAAAAGCGCGTTTAAAAGTAAATTTAAAGAACTCCTAAGAGCCCCCAATTCATTGTTGACCGTCGTGAGCGACAGGAAGGGGGTGCTTACGCTGATGAGGATTCCTTGGCAGCATGAGTACACTGGGGGGAAGTAGGGGGGAGCGCCATGCAAAGCCCAAGTTTACTGCGTTGGATATAAATCGCTTGTATAAGAGCAGTCGTGTATGCAATCAATCAATATATACGGAAATGTATGTATATTAAATTTTTTTTCTATAGGGCGAATCCCTCGAACCTTCAACACAAAAAAATCAAGTTCCCCGTAAACATGGAATGCAAAGTTTGGGTAAGGTACCGTCTGCAAGACGGCCACCAGCAAATCTTCCATCCTTAAAAGCAGAAACTCAAACGCCTGGAAATACGACACCTGGACAAGAGCAACAAGGTTGGTTAAATAAGAGAAAAATTTATTTTAGTTATTATACAAAAACTATTTTAAAGGCGGAAATCAAACAGCAATCGGTGGAACAAATACTGGGCAAACTGCACAAGCGACTTTAAATTTAAATACCAACAGTAATTCCACTAGTAACAGTCAAATAGCTTTATCCCCAACTACTCAATCATCGTCTTCATATACTTCGTCAAATATTGGTTCATCAGCAGTAACATGGTCTTCAGTGACAACAGGTCACGATGGGGGTTCTTCCTCATTGCCTCCGTTATATCAAAGTCCACAGTTTCACCACGAATTTCCATCTTTGGATGGGAGTACACCCGGATCAAGTTCACACAAATCACACCAGAAAGATACTCATCAACAGCACTACGGTGGGCGAGATGGCAGCGGAGGAAGCGGAAATATTGCCCAACAGAAAGACCAAGGCGATCTTCAACAAGTAAGCTTGAGACCACAAACAGATGCGGCAAGCTGGATACAACAGCAACAGCAAAGTGGCGGTGGAAAAGGTGGAGATGTACATGGAACACAGCAGGGCCAGGCCCTCCTACAGTCGGTACCGCCACAGTTCCGTGCTCTAATGCCGTCATTTATGTATCGAGGTTCCGGTTCTATAACTGGATCAGAACAAATGACTGGAGGAGCACGTTCTTCAACACCACCTACGCAGCAGCATCAGCATCAGCAACAGTATTCAGGTGGTGGAACTGGACAAAATCAGAATCAAACACAACAAAATGGCAGTTACTCAATGACCCAGGGTAGGCAACGACAAGCGCAATCTTCTGGGCAAGTAAGCGGACAAAAGGAATATCGAACGAATTCACCGAACACAACAGGATATCAACATCATAATTCAAATACCCCAATTACAATCCAAAAGAGACCTCAACCGCAGCAGCCCGCTAGCAGGGGAAGAACTGAACAGGAATCAAATTCTATTCCTTATATAGAACCCGAAGTTGCTCTCTTGCAAAGGCCGATTATCAAAGAGGAAGATTTGGAACGAATGGATTCGATCGCTAAGGACGATGGGTGGATACGTCAAGACGAAATTGATTATAATCAGAAGCTTATTTTTTCTGATGACGAATCTCCTGATTCACCAGGCACTGAAAGAGGTCCTCCTGTGTATGGTCGCAATGAAAAAATGGTTGATAAAAAGAGTTCTAGGAATCAAGATGAAGATAATCGTTCAGGTAAGTTAATACTGGTGTACTTCTATTCATTGAATTTTTGGCGACTATATATGTATTTTGAATTTAAAATTTCGAAGGCACAATTTCCTGCCACAATAAGAAATCTTAGGGTTGAAAATCTTCGAATAATATTATTTTTTACATGAGACATTATATGAGTGTTTTTTACAGCTTGGAATCGAGAACGAGAAAGAGAAAGAGAGCGTGACAATAAAGAGAGAGTTGAAAGAGAACATCTTGAGAGAGAACGAAATGAACGCAATGAACGTGAACGTGAAAGAGATCACAGTAGAGCAACTACCTCGGAGAGTAGCTCTAAATCGGACAGAGAGCGAGAAAGAGAAAATTGCACAGATAACACAGGTCAGCAAAGTGTGTTACAGAGGCCACAGCAAAATGGGCATAGAGGCTTAGACGCAGGTGTTTTTGAACGAGTTAAGCAGAGGAAGGAAGAAGAGGAGAAACGAGAATTCGAACGCAAACAAGCGGCAGCCAAAAAGCTTCAGGAACTAGAAATGAAGATGAATACCAAGAAGAATGAAGAAGATTGTGACGATATGAAACATGTCTCAAACGAAGATGAGTACTCATCTAAAAGTAAGTTATACAGAGACTCTAAGGACATCAGAGATTCCAGAGATAACAGAGAAAGTAGAGAGGCAAAGGATTTTAGAGATATTAGAGACAGCCGTGATTCCAGGGATGTCAGAGATATCAGGGAAAGCAGAGATTATGGCCGCTATGAAAAATACGAAAGAGATATAAACCAGCGGGAACGAGATTCATCCTATAAGGATAATTACATTGGTGGTCCTGCTGGAGCTAGGGGTAATAGTGGTGGCAATAAGGGCTTATTTTCTGCCCATTTTCAGAATAATTTACCTCCCCGATTTGCACGACAACAGCAGCAACAGCAAGAGCGAACTTCGTCATCTGGAAGTGGTCAGGGCCATCAAATTGGCAGTGGACCGATTTCAAGTAGAGATTTAGGAAGTAGTTCAAGTAGTAGATCAATCACTGCCAATCATCAACCATCGTCACACTATCATCATAGCGGGTCTGATTCAAGTCAGAAGCTAGTTCCATTTGCACAGCAATACGACCCCAGATACATTCATTCTCAAAATTATAAACAGCAGCAACTCCGCAGAAATCCGTCAGATGAGATGATTCAACCCCGAAGAAATGAGAGGCCAGGTGATAATTTTAACGTAAATCCTAATTCATCTCGACGCCGGGGAGATTCTGAAGATGACGATCGGTTTAGTAATAGCGGTCGAGAATCAGCTAGCCGGAATTCTCTGGGCGAATCATCACGACCTGGTAATGTGACCCCTCAACTTGCGCGAAGTGTATCTGATTCATCCCAACGAAAAACAAGCGTCTCTTCAACTGACGAACAAAAACAAAATGAGAGTATTTCTGCTCAAAATTTAGAACCTCCACGAATATTTGGATCTTGGGCAGAGGAAACCGAATCCGAAATGAAACGTAGGCGCGAAAGTTTTTCGAGTGAGCACAGTATACCTAAACATGACAGCTCTGCAGAAGAAGCAGTTTCACAGCCCAAACAAATATTGCAAAGACCTCAGACGAAAAGTCTTTCTGAAAGCAGTTCTAAAAAGGAAGAAGTAAAAGTGGATCTTGAGTGTAAAAAAGATGATGTAAATGCATCGAATTCGAACGTACCACTAGCACCTAGACAACAATCACCCGTGGTTCCAACGCAAATATTAAAGAGACCCGAAAGTCCAACACCTAAAGCTTGGTCCGAGTGTGTAGCGGAAGAGCAGGAAAAAGAAGTTCACGAAAAACCTGTAGAAGGTACGAGTTTTAGTGGAGAAGAAAGTTCGACATCAGTCCAAAATTCTTGTAATAATGCTGAACTATCATCGCAAGAAATTAGTAAAGGTGAATGTGATAAAGTTGTTAGTGAGGAGCAGAAAAAAGAGAGTGGGTCTCTATCGATCAGTGGGAAGAAAGAAAGTGAAGATAAACAAGAAAGCGAAACAAATAAATCTCACCATAGCCAAAAGAGGCCAAGTCCTCGGGGTGGAAGGCAAGATATGCGAGGTCCACCATCTCGGGGTTACGGAATATATCGTGGAGGCAGTGGTAGTTGGAGTCGGCGTGGGGGTGGAGGAGGAATGAGGCTGGGTGGTCGAAATTATAATGATCACTGGACAGACTCAGAAAATTCGGAGGAAATGGACGAGGATTATGGAAACAGACGATCTGAGAGGAGTCCTAAAATACCAAGAAAGGAAAGAGAAAATAAAGGTGATTCCGGTGGAAGGGGAAATCATTCGCTTACTTCTAAAGAAGGCTTTGCTCCAAGAGGTGAGCCATCCCGAAGAGGACGTGGAGGTGGAAGTAGTGGAGTATCATCTTTTCGAAGAGGAGGCTTATCCGGCCAGGGTCCCAAAAGAATGGATTCATACGGTGGTTCATCAAATTCCAAAAGTAATTTCAACGGCTCAAGTACGACTGCAAATTTAAACGAAGAAAAAAGTGATAAAACGGGAGACAGGAAACCAGAAACCAGCACGGATGATAAAACTAAATTGAATCAAATGGCTTTAAGTGCTGGCTTAAACACAAGAAAATCCTCAGAATGTGGTGACGATTCCTCAAAAAGCCGAGATAAAGGGTCACAACCAAAACCGCAGCGAGAAGAAAAAAAATCGCCACCTAAACAGTTTGGTGGACCACAGTATCAATCTCAAGGTCTCCGCAAGGATAGCACATGCAGCTCTAAAAATGATGCTCAAAGTCAAAGTTCGGCTCATATGCCTAGAAAAGATGATGAAATCAACAAAAAGGAAAGTCCACCTGAAATGGAAAGGAAAAAATCATTGTCTAAAGAAAAAGATCTTGTACATGAAGCTCCCAAACAACAACGTAGTAACAGTTCAGGACATATATCAAGTTCGCGCTCTACGTCACATATAAAGAAAGAAGAGAGGTCTTCTCTGAAGCCAATGACCAAGCCACCGCCAGGTTTAGGATTTAAGCAGAATTCGAATGGTGGACCAGGTGGTCAGCAGCAACCTAACCAACAGCATAAGGAACAACCTTTGGTAAAAAGTAAATCATCAGGAGATACCCGTGGCGATAGTCGAGGAAATTCAAAAACAAATTTACCTCCTCGTTTAGCGAAGCAGTGGGAGAGTAGGTCAAAAAGAGATGGCAATCAAAGCGACAGCTCAGGAAGCAGTCACCAGCAGCAGTCATCTAACAATAATGCATGGGAGAAACCATTGCAGCAACCACATGAAACTAATAAACAGATACAAGAGAGCGATAAAGATTTTAATCAGCAGCATGGATCTCACCAACAGCAAGGCAATCAGAATAACTGTGGATCAGATTCGAAATCGAATGTTGGACAGAAAGGAGATTCAAATTCTTCAAAAACTGTACTGGATCCATCATCAGCTCCTGTGAATACCATAATATTTGAAAACACAAATTATAAAACAGTTCAGGCTCCTTTAAAGAGACAAATATCGAACCAAAGTGATTCTACTCAAAGCAACCAGAAAAAACAAGACGAGGTTTACAAATCTCAAAGTACTAGCTCAATGCAGGACATGCAACAGACACAAATATCTCAGCAACAACAAACTCCGCAACCCCAGAGGGAACAGCAACAAATTCAACAGCAACCAGTAGTTCATTCAACGCAACCACATCAACAACAAGGGCACACTCAACAGCAACAGCAACAAGAGGCTATAACTACAGCTCTCTCGCAGATGTCATTTGCAAAATCTGAAAATGACTACGAAAAGGATATGAAACTGGGCTTTCCATTTGATACAGAATTCAGTCATTTGACAGAGGATAAGACTACATCAGCAAATAAGCCTGGTCTATGCCTTCCTCGATCTTCATCTGTAATTCATTCTTCTGCGGCTTCCCAAAATACGATCTCGCCGTCTACCGCAGATCTTAATATGAAAATAGCTAGTGTGAAAAAGGTATGGGAAAGTGTTCCTCCGATGCCAACAGTACTGGAACATGCTGGCGTAGCTCCCAGTGATGCCGAATCACATTTAAGCTCAAATTTTGTGACATCTCAACATCAGCAACACTTGCAACACTTTGCAGCTGCGGCACACGCTGCTCATGGTGGTAATATTCATATGCAGCATGCTTTGTCTTCTCCTGGACCTCCATCGTACGCTAACACATTTGATCCCAGTTTGGATCCACATTTTGGTAACAAAGATGGAGTTGTAGTGGGAAATAATCCAGGAAATCCACCAGATGCCGAAAGTGGAGGCTATAGTCCAAGTCCCCAACATGCTGTTGGTTCACAAGCTCAACATCAGAGTACCGCTCAATCAAATTTGGCTCTAAAGCATGCAGCTGAAGCGTTATCGTCTAATAATGGAAACGTCTGCAAAGTCAAGCCCACTCAACAACAAATGCATCAATCCAGTTTGGGTCTTTCACCTCCTCCTGCGATGCAACAGGGAACAACACAATTGCATCAAGCTCCACAGCCATTTTATCAACCATCTCAATTTGGAGCGATGCCAACTATACCTAGCCCACCAACGACTGTCTTATTCAACAATTCTCCAATGCCATCTCAAGGAGGCTTATATGGACCATTTCAGATTGAAGCAGGGCGTTCTCAATTTTCACAATTCCCAGGTCATTACGGAACAGCCGGAAGTGGTCCATACAGCGCGTACATGCAAACACCGCCAAACATGCCAACAGCACCAGCCCCAGATATGTATCCAAGTTTGACATCTCAATTTCGGATTGGCGGTGCAGTTCAGACACCTTTTAATCAATCTCAGCAGCTTAACAATCCGAGTACCGTACTCATATCGTCCAGCTCTAATTCCTTAATGTCTGCATCCGTAAAACCGTCGTCACAACAGATAGGAGCAATTGGCTCCAAAAGTAATGCTGCTGCAGTCGCTGCAGCAGCTGCTTCAGTCGGGCAACCATATGGGCAGCAATATATGAATCTGTATCCACCACAACAGGCTCCACCTCCATTACAGTCAAATAGTTACTATTCAAATTCGGCAGGTGGCCAAGGTGCATTCTTTGGTGGACCGACTGCGGCAGGAGCCACCCAAAGTTATGGGCTACAGGCTGCAGCGGCAGGTATTTTTGGAGGGCATGGCGGTCCAGCTCCGTCCACAGGTCCACCTCAGCAACAAATAGCAAATTTTAGTTCACAATTCATCAATTCTCCCTTGTTGACTGCAGCTGCGATCAATCAATTTCGTGGCGGGCCCACACCACAAACTGCTACTGCATACATGAAATCCAATCAAGGCCAAAATCACATGCAAGATTCAGTAAGATTGAATGTGATCAATTCTATATTTTGTTTATAAATAAAGTTGTATTTAGATGGGACGACAGCTCAAGAGTCCTCTTGGTACTGATGTTAGTTTGAATTTAGCTAAACAAGTGCAACCTCAGCAAAGCCCACCGCATCATAAAAATTATGCTCCTAGTGTAAGTATGCTTCCTTTTATATGTATTTAAATTTGATAACTCATGTTTGTTTACTCATTAAATATGTTGTTTGCCATTTGCAATTTAAGATTACACATATATTGTAATAGAAGATTATAGGATAAATCAAACATCAGAATCTATGAAAAAATATTAAAGTTATAAATTATTGAATATGGTGAACTAAATATTTTTTCCAAGGCTATATTTAAAAGATCAGAGTACATTAACTGCACTCATAAAAGTTTTTGAGGACATTCGGTTGAATATTGATGCTGATGATACAAATACTTCATGCAAGTCCATGTGACAACAGCGTACAAATGGTCGCGCGTGGCAGTAAAAAAATTGGTTGACACTAGGGAAGTACCAAACTTTTGCAAAGATCGAAAATTGCGCTCGTTCATTAAAAAAAATTTTCACTATTACGCGCGTCTCGCTCGTGTAAAATTGGCCTTAGTGTTGCTGGATTTTTTTAAACCTTTAACAATTTGTTGCACCATATTCTCCTAAAATTGTAACATCAATTTGGTTTTTCTATTTCTGCACGTAACCTAATAAAATCGTATTCATTTGAGCGCCATCAGTATGTACAAACCATGCTAAAAGCTGGTGTTCCTCATATTCCTATATTTTGGGGCCATTGTTGTTTCCAATGTATATGGATAATCTAAGTTCAATAGGCTTAGACCGTGATATTGTTAAATATGCTGAAGATGTTCACCTGTACTTGTCTTCTAAAGTCCGAATCTGTGATATGAATGTAAATATTGAGCGTGTATATTGATGGGTTTTGTGTAATTTTTGTCTGAACCTGAATAAAACTCAAGAAATTGTAATCCACAGAATCGGTGTTTATAAGGACAAACTTTCAATATTAAATTTTAATGGTGTTCCAATTGTTTGCAATGACTGTGTTAAAAAGGTTGGTTAATCTCGGGAAAGGTATACGGAATAATACGACAACATGTAATGGCCTACCAGCGAAGGCAAGGAGGCGCGTTATACTCACAACTGTTATGCCAATCTTAAATTACTGTGATATCCTATTCAGTTGTTTGGGTTCTGCAGACTGGTAGACGCTACGTAAAGCTTTTAACACCTGTGATAGATTTTTGTATGGTCTTCGTCGTTTCGACAAGGCTAAGGCTAACCCAAACCGGGTTAATACTAACCTATCTTGTATTAACCATAACCCTAACAAATAATCTCATGCCGTCAACAATGAAAGAGTGGGTTAATCCGCTCGGAGCGGAGCGAAGAAGTTTGAGTATGTGGAATATTTCAAATTTCTCAATAGTTGCGTTTTTTTAGAGAAACGGAATTACGAAAGTTCAAAAGAACGGCTACAATCTATTGAGTGCAGAGCTAATTATTCTTCTTCTCTTTTTCTTTTCTTAAGCAAACCCGAGGTAAGTAAAGACCGTTATTAACTTGAAATTTATCTTAATGTCAGTTTCACCCACATTTCTGTTTATTTTAATTGCTATAATGAGCAGAATCAATTTTTGAATAAACGCCATCTATTTTCTCGTAGAAGACTTAAATAAACCTGTAAGGTTATTAAATCCGTAAAATAATCGAATTAATTTAATCCAGTTAAAAAACGTAGCTAGTGCATCTCTAATCTCAATATTTCAGAAAATCTAGATCAGTATCGCACAGATTCACCTCACTAAATATTTACCAAACTATTGCTTCCTTCGAAAATTGAACAATATGTATATAAAACATTACTTTTTATCATTTTAAATGTTTATAAAATAGCATCGAAAAATATATCCAATTTTGAGTTTAGAAAAAATGTAATTATAATTAATGATGATTTTTTGAGTATAAAATCGTCATTTTATAGAATTTGACTTTAACTTTTTTGTAAATTATTATATTGAATTAAATCGTATGATACTTAACCAAAAATTGAGTTATAGTTGAGATCAATATTATATTTCTGTGTGGCGACTAAATCGCCCCCATATGATATGTTTACGTACCATTTTTTGTCCTTACATTGCGGTGGAGGGAGGGAGAATGCGGCAGGGTTATTTTTATACAAGAAGCCCAGCATTTATTGCACTGATTTAAAAACTTGTCATATTAATTCGGAGAAGATTAATCAAAATAAGGGTGTCCCAACAAAAGCGGATAATTTAAATTTGGTGCCATTTCTGCTGCTATACGTTAACAGTCAATGTCTTATTTTTAAGAACAGAAAATTCTGCAATCAAACAAATGACTAGTCCGCAAAAGTTACGTTCTATCTCATATATGACTTCATAAGTTGACCACTTATAAAAATGTTTGTAACAGGCTAAAATGTTTAATCTGTTATTTCTTACAAAACTTTCGTAATTCTATGTACATATATATTAAATCAGTTTGTCGATTCAATATTTGGTTATTCTATCTTTGCTTATATTTAATGTATGTGAAAACACTAGAATTTGAGGAATTAAATATTAAATTTGATAGCAAACTTTCTTTCACGATTCTAGAATTTGTCATCACAACTATCGAGGTACAACAAATCTCTCCAATTTTGAAGTCGTTGTGGAGTCAATTTCGCTATAATGCTTTTTATGATATTGCATTGTATAACGTATAATTTGGCAATATTATCGATGATAAAATAATGTCGACACGGAAAAATGGTATCAGGAAAGTAATTTAATCATGCTTGCCGGTTTCTGCGTGAGAGGAAAGATTCAACACAATTCATAAAAAATATACGTGTACAAAATATGTATGCATTTCAAAAAAGAATAAATATCTGAAACAGCTGAAGTTCGTGATTTTTCTTCCATATATAAAAGCTTACAAAGGTTTTTAATTATATAACCAAAGGTGGGGCGAAACAATACAATGAGCAATAATAAAACAGTAATAAATAGGTATATATGAATATGCACATTTCTATAGTTTTTTCTTTGAAAAGCTTCATTTTTCTGTTATTACTCTAAAATTCTTTCCTAGCTGTAGGTTGTTCATGTGGAAAATTCTCTATTATGAAGTATTGTGCCTAACGGCATATACATATGTATCTAATTCCTTGCAAAAGTCAAAATTGTTTTATTGAGCATTTAATTGCAACAGTTAATGTATAGGTATAGATTGATTAGGTATGTTGACAGAAATATTTGGTCGATGGTCGCAATACAAGAAAAGCGTGATTTTATTAAAGACGGTAACGAAATGGAGAAAGAAAAGGAATGGAAGCTTTAATAGTAAAAGCTAACTGAAACCGCCTCGTGTACGCATCTTCTTGAGGACAAATCCCACAAATATAAAAAGTTATTCAAAAAAATAGTTGATTCTTTTTGCGTATACTTTCCTTACAAAAATCAGACTAACCTTCATTTTTTGTTAACCATCTGGCTCCAATCAATATTCGAAAAACTGGAATTTACCAATTTTAAATATCAGTAATTTCTGCATGTTATGGAATTCTTTAAATATCTGCACCAGTTGGGTGTTTTTGCAAAAACTTTCGAAAACAATCATTACTTACGATCGTAGCCAATGTAACAATACTGCACTCAATGCTTTTAGCGATTAGTCTGTTGTCAGAAAAATATCCATTGTTAGAAGATGCAGTGGGATTCCAACCCACAGGGCCGCGTGAACCATGAACCATGCTCTTAAGGAGAGATAAATGACACCATTAACTTAAGGCCAGTAGTAATCATTTGGATTCTATTTAAAGTTTTAGGATAGTAATGATGTGTTTTTTGGGCTACGGAGTTATTAAAGCTCAAAAGAACGTTTCGAATCTATGGAGTACAAAGTTAATTCTTCTTCTTCTGTTTTTCTCTTTTTAAGCAAACCCAAGATAAGTAAAGGCTGTTATTAACCTGAAATTTATCGTAATGTTAATTTTACCCACATTTATGTTTATCTTAATTGCTATAGAGAGCAAGGTCAACTTTTTAACACAAAAGCTTTTAATAAGCGCCATCTATCTTGCCGTAGAAAACTTAAATAACGGAGTAAACTTAATAAGTCCGGAAAACACCTGGAGTTAATTTAACCCTATTAATGTATGACAATTCTGTATTCTGCTGCCAAAAAACCCAGCTTAAATAACCTTCTGTTTCTCTTAGATCAGCCGGGTTTTTTTTTGGGCAACGGAGTTACGAGAGTTCAAAAGAATGGATTTTTGGCAGATGGGTTTTTGTCATAAGCTGCGTTTTTTTGACAGTAGAGCACAGAGTTATATAAGCTCAAAAGAATGGCTGCAATACATCGAGTGCAGAGTTATTTTTTCTTCTTTTTGTTTTGCTCTTTTTAAACAAACCGCGAGGTAAGAAAAGACCGTTATTAACTTAAAATTTGTCTTAATATCAGTTTTGTCTACATTTGTGTTTATCTTAATTGCTATGAAGAGCAAAATCAACTTCTTAATACAAAACCTTCTAATAAGCGCCGTTTATTTTCCCGTAAAAGATTTAAATAACCGAGTAAACTTATTAACTCCGGAAAATAACGAACCCAGTTATTGTATGGCAGTTCTGTACTCTACTGCCAAAAAAACGCAACTATCATCTCTTTTTTCATGCTTCCTCAATTACTTAATTCAAGAACTTAGGTTTATGTTTTTCCTAGGTATTCCCGTGCAGACCAGAGCAATATGCCAAATTTTACGCGTTCAAAAGACAACGAACAGATTTCTTTGTCCATGGGGTGAGCATTTCAAACACGGGCACACATAGGTTGTCCTTGTTAAGCAAAGTGAACAGAATAACTGTACGAATATAGAAGATTATGAAAGCGACATGCAAAAGTTAAAATATGGAGGTCTGCTGTACCGAAGAAATTAACTTCTTCGATCCTTTTCCCCACTTGCGTTATCTTTTCCGCCAAGATTATGTTGTAGCATTATGGGACATCCTCTAGTCGAAACTGTAAAAAGCATTACTCCACCGGTGATTATAAAATTATGTCCTCTCCAGATGCTTGTCATCTGTCTGCGCGGAAAACACGGGTTACGTTTGAATTTCTCATTCAGCAACTTTTTAAAAAATCTTTCACTAAGCTTAGATATAGAAAAATTATTTTTAATTCAGTGTAATTAATTAATTTTGAAAATGTTTCTATTTACATAGTGGGATATTCAAAATCAAGTAATGCAGCAACAATCACAATCTCAAAATCCCCAAAATCGAAGTGGCAATGGTCCAAATAGTATAAATTCTGGCCGGCCAGGTCAAGGACCACAACGTTATCCAACACCAATTCAACGACCTACGAATTATCCCACACATCAACCGCCTACACAACAGCCCCCATCACAAAGACCTGTCAGACAACCTCATTCCGGTCCTGGGGGACCTATAAATAAACATTATTACGGCAACAGTGGCGGTGGAAGCGGCAGAGGTAGGATCTAAAGTACTACATATTTTCAATTAGAGAAGATCTAATCTTAATTTGCCACTTTATTCTACAGGCGGACATTCATCTAATCCTGTGGATCAGAGTAAACAAGCCACTGAAAAGAACATCGACTCTGCATCTTCACAACAGGATATTTCAGTAAAAGAAGATAATTCGAATGATTGAAATGCGCACGTGAGACAAAAGATAAATTTTCACGCAAGATATAAAAGATACATTTTTAAAAATAGTTAAAAAAAGAGTCTAAAAATTTCATTTCACTATTAAATGCTAAAAGTTAAATCAGTTCTCTCTTGAGATACACTCACACTCTCCTCTCAAAGTAAAATGAAAAACAAAAACAAATACTTGTAGTATTTAGTAGTTATTCGCATGAAATTCCTGAACTATAAAAATATAGAAATTACCATAAAACAATAACAGCCCTATAATATAACTTACAAAGCGGAAAAGTGAATTCCTTAAGGTCTATTAAGTATTTAACAGAAATTAAGACAAGACAAAAAGAGCAATGAGGAGAATTTCGTTGTTTACATTCATTTTTTTGTATTATTATTATTATTAACAAGATTCATAGCGAGAATACATGAATTTTTCTCTCTTTGCTTGTATTAAATTAATGTGTCCACGATATTTTTATTCTTTCTTATATCTAAAAATTTTCTTATTTGTGTAGGTTTAAAAAGAATTCAGCCTTGATGTTTTTTATTTGTTAGCTTACAGTGCAATATACAACTAAATACGCTTCATTCCGATATTTTTATTTTTGTTCGCAGCGAGCGTAAAATTTTTTGTTTTTTGTTGAAAGAAATAGAATTCATTGAGTAATAGAAACATTGTAACATATTTAAAAATGTATATTCTTTGTGAAAGCTATATTGCGCTTGTGCAGGAAACGCAGAAATAAATAAATTTCTGTTCACACAAGAATTTCATTACGGTGAAATGTTATATTTGTGAGGCACTAATTTAGGAAACACCCTGTAGTGTTCATCGGTTTACGACATTTACAATTCTTCGAATAACTGAGAGCACTTACTTGCCAGTAACTGAATTGTCAAATCATTTGATTAGATAGAGTTAAATAAACTCATTGTAGAACAATACTCGGAAAAATTTGAAATTTATGGAATTGCTTTCGTTCAATTTATTGACTGCTTGGCTACATTCGCGATTACTGCAAAATGCCATAATTAACTGCAGATTTGGTCTGATAATTATTAAAAAATACAAAATTTGCATGGATATTGGGTGCATTCTTTTGTATTTTACTGAGAATTTTACCGAAATGCGTATTTAATAACTATTGAGGGTAGCATTAATATTTGATAAATATTTTTAAATATTTCTTTTAACTCATTTTATGTGACATATATTGAGGTTTCTAATTTTAGGAGTCATTTACTTTTGATGTTAGTTTTGAAAGAATAGGGATTTTTGTATCGGTGATTTTTTGGCATTTCATTCAACAGTTTTGAATTCAAATGTTTTTCGGAATTAAATTGCGAAACGAAGACAGGCTGATAAGTAATGCACGAGAAATATTTTACGTTAGCGCATATGTTTTTAGGAACAAGAAATTTATAAGCAATGAAGAAAATTTGCAGAAAGAGAGGCATGAATGTTTTTAAGCTTTGCTTTGTCTTTGCCTTAACATTCCCTCCAAACATTTCAATGTTGTTTAACGTTGAAGTACAGAAGTGTAGTCAATGTTGCAAATTCGAAACTGCCGCAATCTCTGGTGTTTTGTACTTCAATTCGTTCAGTCTGCAAAATTAACAATTGAATAAAAACTGTATTTGTTGCCGTAAAGTGAAGAGGAATTTATGGTCTGCACAGGACAAATTTTAAGCTAATTACAAGATAAACTTTGGAGTTAATTGGGGTGAAATTACGTTTTAAATTTCAATCCAATATTCAATTCAATTTTCACAGTTCAAAAATGCTTTTTTGCTTCAACTCAGAAGAAAGAGAGCACATCGGAAAAGTAGCTAGGTTTTATTTCTTTAACACGTTAAGTGCCATGGCGGTCACCGGTGAGACCCCCATTTATAAAAACTCTCTCAGAACAAATACACTTTAACATATAATTTAATCACAAAACCTTTTATGCTAAGTGTAACAGTTATCCAGTTCCCTGCCACCTTTAATAGAAAAGCTTTGATGTGAAAAATATATGGAAAAATGCATTTAGTAAGAAAGGTTTAAAGCTTCACGCATATGCACGTAATCGGCAGCGAACCTGTTAACGTGTTTACTTTTTCCTCATTATCTAATGAAAAGTTCAGTGAAATTATGCGATAATAACTTTATTGAATCTTATAAACAAGTAAGGAAACGTTATTTTAAAATTGACACCTATTTCAAAAATAACCCACCACCTTTCAACTGCTTAAAATAGTGGGTGGTGAATACGCAGTCAGAATAAAATTTTGACAAAGATCGATCTAATTTTTAAATAAAATTTGAAAACAATGTCGAGATAATAGTATGTCCCACGAAGGACTTGCTCTGTTAAACCATTTGACCGATTTCTTGGTGTTGAATGATAATAGATAGGATTGAACTCTTGAAAACAAAAGGAGAGACACAGTGAGATACATAAAAGCTATGAAAATTGGAAGTGATAAGGCATAAAAATTTGTTCATAAATATCACTGCATAACTTTCAAAATGGTGTATTGCACTATAAAAGCTTTGGATATTTAATTACCTCAGATGATTTTAGGGTAAAGCCCTTTGCTGGAGATTGTGTAGGAAATTTTGTTGCCAGCAATTTTTTTTTGCAAATTTAGCATTGAAATTTATACCATTATTTTTGACTAAATGGTTTTCTTGCAAAAAAACATTTATGATTAGTTTGTCCAAATGTGAAGCGGCATTTATAATTTCAACGTGAACGGCAACGTCAAAATAAAATTTAAATTGCTTTTTTGCCGTTGCTGTACACGTTGAATTATAAATGCTCCTTAACTCTGAAGAATTTTGGTGGTTTGTATAATCCTCAAGGGAATTAGATATGAGATGTGCTCCAAAAGCAGTGTCACGCGAGTTCGAGTAGTGAGAAAAAAATTAGATTAGCTTTATTTTTTCGTTAGCGTGACAGGAAACAGCTGAAGAATAACAATCCAGTCAGCACTGAGCCAAGCAAATGCCCCACCGCTAGAATACGTTCCGAAGAGCTCACAGCTGATTATATGGAAATATGACTAATAGTGAGACTAATGAATATGCTTCCAGTTGCATGAATTTAATGATACCAGCTTTAATCAGAAGGCTATTGTAATTATGCATCTACAACTTCATTGGGAGGGTAACGCAGAGACTTATTGTCACCGAAATTGATTAAAAGGCTGCAACGAATTCCATAGTTGAGTGTTGTAATATTAGTAATGTACTTTGGTATTAATTTCTTGATTACCAGAGGCTGTTTTCATTCCTTCAGAAAGATAAATTCACTGACTGTTTCTTGTCACGGTACAAGCTTCTCTTACTCGAGAAAAAAGATAGAATCTTAAACGTCTGGGAAGCATTTCAATTTTCCCTTTAAAATATTGTACTAAATAGCTTGAATGCTACAACCAAGCGTGTGAAATCTTGAATAAATATTTTCAAAGCCACAAGCAAAAAGACAAAAGACTTATTCCCTAAATTTTTTGCAGCATACGTGAACCCAAGTGCAGCTATCAATGTACATTAAATATCTGCAGTCATAGAGACAGGAGGTACCATTGTAGTATTTTAATATTTTTCATCGAATACTCTTGGTATTAATTATCTGTTTTTTGTTCTACAAGTGCAGAAGTTTAATCCATATTTATATTCATATTTACAATGATATATTCCAATCAATCAAACGAAAATTTTATGATGTCTAATTTGGAGCTCAATACCCCTAAACAAAGTTTAGGAATAAAAATATTTGTCTCATAGAAGAGTATGATCAGAAATTCATTTTGTACAGTCGAGTGCACAATCCAGCACTTCATTGCTTAAACCGAACTCTGCAATCGACTACAGAAATAGATTTCATGAATGCAACCATATTTTCTGATACTGTGGTTATGTTTTCGTACAAAAATATCATGGTAAATAAAATATGATGTTACAACAACTGGAATGTCGCTATTTAAGTTCAAATTGTGACTTAAAATGTAATATTATTATTGAAACATTGAAAATTAAGCAGTTTTTCGTCTGCCACTTGAGAGATATTAAATAATATTAAACGTTACTTTTCGTTTTTTGCTTTACTGATAGGTTTAAAATTTATTCCTACATTAAAAACGACTTAGATTTAAAAGAAAAAAAACAAAAGGTAAATTTAGGAGATCGAAACTTTTCTCACGTGTGTGTTTAATTTAAACGATTTTAAGATAAAATATAAAGATAGTTTCGAGGAATTATTTGCTTACGAAGGCAACTCAACTCAATGTCAAAACGACAGGATAGAAAAAGAACTTTTTTAAATATTGTTTATTAACTTTGTAAATTGAAATGGGATTCGGAAATTTTATTTATATACTGAGCTCTGAAGAGAACTAAAATGTAAAATGGTATATAAATTATTCGAATGTGAATATTTTAAAAACTAAAAAGGGACTTACAAAAAGAAGAGACTAAAAACAAACACTACAAGTGTTCCGCGTATTTACTAGAGTTTAATGAAGAATAATAAGAGAAAAAAAAACATTGACACGTAACTCAACGACTTGTAAAATGAGACAATGAAGCGGTGAGCACATAATAATAGAATTTTAAAAATATACGGAAAACGTATAAAAGAAGCTTTTGTTTAAGCGAAACTTTGAATATTGAAGCTATAAAAAAGTAAACTTTATTATAAATATATACAGAATATAAATAACTATTAAAATACATTTGAAAAGTGAAACAAAGTGAAATGTTTAATGAAGTAATATAAATGCTATAAATGAAATGAACTAAAACTGAAATTTCTTGCGAGGTATAACAAAAAAAAAGAAAAAGAAGGAGGAATTAAAAGAAACAAATTTCTGTCCTCTTGCGCTGATTGATGAAAATGGTAATTTTAATTTTAAATTTTTAATTATAATTATAAAACATAAAACGAAGTAATTTTTTTTTTTATTTATTAATATTTTTGTTTTTCACAGTAAAGAAGAATAAAAAAAGAACACTATAGTAAACTAAAAAGTAAGTTATACATAAATATAAATAAACATTAAAATGGAACTTACAAAGAGAAATATTTTCTATTTTAGTTTTATTTGTTCTCTTCTTAATGTTAGCTTTATTTTGTTTAACCTTTTTTTAATCAAAATGTGTATTAAGGTGGTAACAAAATATAGAAAGATACAAGAAAAGAAAATCCTCTTTAATATTACTGCTACTGTAAGCATTGCAATTGTATTCGTGGAATCTAAGGTTTTTTTTCCAATTTGTAATGCGAAATCAATTAACATCAGATTTTATTGAAGATGCTGATATATAAATGGAAATGAATACATTTGAAAAAGCGAAACACTTTTGCTTGTTTTTCTAGACCTGATTTAGTTAAGATTGTTTTTCTTTAATTTGTCTGGTTGGTGGTTTACAGCTTTACCGTTTTTGAGTGCACTTCATTCAGATAATATTGAGGGATGAGGTAAATTAACTAATTCAGACTATTAATATAACAAAAAGGCGGAAATAAATACGAATTTTGTTTTTTGTGCTGAATACAATTATACATCAAATTCGGAACAAGGGAGACGTTTTCTTTATGTTATTTGGGTAATGATATGAGGCTGTGAGAGCAAGAATAGTCTAATCCTCTATTTTGTACATTTCAAGTTAGACTACTCTTGCTCTCACAGCCTCATATTATGCCTCCTTATTCTATAATTCGTTGGAGAATTTTTGCGAAAGAAAGACGAGATGAACTCGAAGAAATTTTTATTAGAGTATCTGAACAGAACCGAGGTAAATACTGTCATGTAATATTTGGTTTTCGAAGTGAAATCGACTGTTTTTGATATTTACAAATAATTTTAAGCTAGTTGGAACTTGAAATGTATTATTCATTTATTTTTCAGTTTTGTTTATCTGTTGGAGCTGTTGAGTAGTAGTTGGATTAGATTTTCTCTATTGAGTTTGTATGGAGTCAATCGTGTCTTGTGTTTTTTAACGCGTTTAAAATTGAAAAGGACAAAGAGTTCTCTCGCGTAAGAAAAAAAGTGAAGAAATTGTGAAGACATTAAAAAAGCTGAATCATGGAAAAAGATAAAATAGCTGATGGTGCTTTCTGAAGGAAATTTAATAACTAAAGAATATATTTTTTAGATCAATTGGACATTTTAGTGTGTGAATTATGCTATGGACAAATAAATAGCGGTGAGAAAGACAAAAGTGGTCTTAGTTCTAAAATGATTGCAGCTTGTCAAAACTGTGATGATGAAATTCCGAATTTTTGGATTGGAGGAAAAACGAAACGCTTATATGAAATGCCTAAGGAAAGAGTACACAAGATTAGGACCTCAATAGAAATTTCAATACTGGGTAGGACGTATTTATGCCTATAGGCACCAGCCCAGAGCACGACTTCATCTGTATGGTGGATCAGTAAAGGTGGTATCCATTACACCTTCTTGTGACCTGGCCAAACGATTAGAGCAGAGCAGAGTAATTAATACATCAGAGCTTTTTCGAGCGCAGTTCAGTAATTTCGATCGTCGAGAAGTTTTGACGCTCCAAAAATTGGGAATTTTTTAAAATCTGTATCTTTAATACTACCGAGGTGTTGGCAGCAAACAATTGATGCTAATAGAGAATATTTTGATGAATACACAACTGCGTAATTTGAAAAATACAGAAATTTATTTTTTCAATACAAAAAAGGGAAATTTTGTATGAAAACACCTGATAGATAGATTTTGCTAAGGATAACATATTGAGACTTCCATATTTCCATAAGAATGAAGTGGTGGTGTTGCTCCCTCGAAGACGATGCTTCCTTGGTTGTCCTGATGAAGCGTTAATTTTCCCACGTTATCCTGCGATAGGGTGTTGACTGTCGCTGCCGTTCTATCCGTGACTGAAGATATTTGAGTGGCTTCTCTGATAGTAGAGTTAATGTCAAGTCAAAAAAGTGAAGAAATTGAAGACATTATACAGAACGTTATTAAAAACAAGGGAAACCATACCAAATATAAGGTACTATTTTTGGCAAATACTCCAAGAGTAAATGTAGTTTTATTATTATTTTCAGATATTTGTAAGTCTAATCGGTGCCAAACGTAAACAGAACTCGAGAAGACCTTCGACATTTCTGAAAGAACTGCAAGAATATCTTTTATGGTTGTTACACACAAAAAAACCCTGGAAAAGTTCGACGTTGTATCTCATGAACCGAAAACGTTTATTATTGCTTTACAACAGCTCCAGATCATATATTGGAAATTTGTTCCATAGCTTTTTTCCTTGTCTCGGAACTTATGCTTCATGAGAGCTCAAATGTTCTCTATCAAATTTGAACTGTGATTGGGAAGATCAACCCATGCAATCGATATTGTAGATTTGCAGATTTGCTCTAACATCTTAAAATGAAAATGTGTACTTTCATAACTGGTAATCAAAATGAGCGTTAACATGAATTACATGAGTCAATATAATTGATCTTGAATTCATGTAGATATCTTTTTTTTTAAACATGACCTTTCCAAATAAAAATTAAAATTATGCCACCCTAATTTTTTGTATAACTAAACAAGGATATCGTTTTAATTTAGTCCATTACGTGGTCACCTAATTCAATGAATTTAAAATTATTCATTGCAATTTAGCCACAAGCTAAAAGTAACTAATATCGCATTACAATACAAAATCAATTACTCATGTATCTCACCTGAAATATCTGGCCACCCAGATCCAGTCAATCTTCTCTGATGAGACAAATAATTCAATCGTGTTCACCTTTCAAATTCAGATAAGTTTCATTGGAAAATTAATGCCAACAATGATCACTTTTGATTTCGGGAATTCTTTGAAGTGTAGACAAGTAAGTTACCTTTCAAGTATTACTCAAGAGCGCTTCGTAACATATCTTTTGTGCTTACACGCTTCATTAATTTGCATAAAAACGTTGATAAAAGCAAATAACAATGGAAGGTAAGGTGATGATGCAAAAAAAAAGAAAAGAAAGAAACTTGAGCAATAACTACTGACTGATGTATTTATCATATAAAATAGGCTTACTTAATACATCTTTAAAGTGCGTATTGAATAGATTGTGAGAAATAGGCAATTTTTCCTAGAAAATATGTAAATGGACGAGTTTTCATCGACCCTTGGGAGTATTTTTGAACACAGGTAAAATAAGACATTTAGACGAGAGACATAGCAAATGGGACTAATATACATTCTGTCAAATAAGACACAAAATATCAATTATTCATCAAAATTTATTGAGTGTCCTTCAGAATTTCAATGTAAACACCGCTTGCGTCAAATTCGCTTTTATGATTCGTATTCCATTCAAACCTCCGATGTTTACTCGTAAGGCCTAATTTCTAGTGGATATGTAGCATGCAGCAAAATTTCTGATTTTGTTTTTTATTATAAATATAAAAGGGCAAAGCAATCGAAAGTAAATTAACTGACTTATAATAACTTTATCCAAAATACGTGGGATGCTCCAGAAGTCTTGCCGTTCAATATGTTTACTACAACCTGCCTGGTAGTTTGTTATCACTGGGAAATTGCTTATCCTTTAGAATTATAAAAATGAAATTTCCACTTTCAGAGATTATTACAGAAAAAATTGTTCCGAGTGCAAGTTTTCAAGTTCGAAATTTACGGGAAAATGAGAAAATTAAGCACCACTCAGGATTAAGTTCTGGAGTAGGTAAGGTAAAACGTCAGAGGGAAGATATTTCTTTTTAGTTTCTGAGTAACATACAACTCCATTGCATACCACTGAAAGCTCCTGCAAGGACGTGAATCTTTAAAAAAATGTTCTTATGCCACAGCAGTGGAAAGGAATCCAGAAAATGCATGACTCACTGGGCTATTGAAAATAACAGCCGTCGATAACCTACACAATTTCCTAAGGATGAGAAAACAACCGCGGATGTCGCAATTATTGTAAACAATTGAAAAGCAACATCGTTATAAAAGCATTAAGGAGCTCCTGCAAGGACGTGAATCTTTAAAAAAATGTTCTTATACCACAGCAATGGAAAGGAATCTGGGTACATTTCTAAGACCGAGGATTTAATCGGGATTCAAAACGGTGAGTCCAGTGTCGTGTAGCCACCTACAAAAAGGACAAAAGTCCTACGATTATTGAAGAAGTGATGGTTACGATTTTACTAGATTCTAAAGACGTGCGGTGCTGTTTGTAAACTCTAAAGAAAATAATGCCGAATTCAAAGATACTATTCCACAAAAGAACGTATTCATAGGGAAACACTGAGAACTATTGACAAAGTGGCCATTTATTTCCAAGACACACAAGTTCCAATAATCCTAGTCCCTGTTTATTTTTTCTGAATTTTATTCAAGCGCACTAATGTACTATTGTTCCTTTCCTGTTATGTTCATACTCTTAGCCTGGATAAATTCAATATCACGAGACTACCAGACAGAATTTGCGTAATCGCAGAATGTACCTTCCAATTCTGGTCGGAAAGGAAAGTATTTTTCTGATTTTATCAAAATGAAATGAAAAAAAATAAACAGCTCTTTAAAACAGATAAAAACAAGGAAAGTATGGAAATCTTGAAGAAAGAGGAAAAGTCGCTCCAGATTTAGTCAACAGATGCTGGATTCACTCGCTGCCTTGTTTTTAACATCAGCTAAATTCGAAATCTTTGTATCTGTAATGAGATAAAAATGTTAGTTCCGGGTTGATGAATTCACAGATTTCCTTCAGTATGTCCCTTGAATATTTGTGAGTATCTCGCTACATGCTCTGAAACAAAAGATGTCTAATCAAAACAATTATTATCCAACTTGGAGCTTGTTATTCACTTAAACACAAGAATAAACCTGTCAATAGCGCTGTAACTTTCCAATCTTATTACCTGAGCTTCGATAAATTCTTAAGATACACCAAGAGTAACCGTCACGTCGTACGGTATGCCATGTTATTCCTGGTATCATTGAAACTGATCTGCTGCAGAGACCCGAGTTAGACTCTGGTGTGTGCTGGGCAGCTAAACTTTCCAAAGAGGCTTATTGTACTTTTTACAGTAGGCGGACGACAAAAGAAAACCGGGGAGACAAAACCGGAAGGAAGTAACTTGTCGTCAGGTCTTAGTCTCTTGCCATAGTAAAATTACGTTTGCTTCTGGAGTACCTACCTACATGGTGACTTCGGTTTGCTGTTGCAATTCTGGACGGGATGGAGAGTTGGAGGTTCACCTGTACCGTTTAATTACTTCACATTCACCTGTTCTACCTTTCGAAAAGTCTTTGTGGCATAAACTGTGGACGTAATTAAAAGAAGACCATTTAGCGGTTTCATGAATGTTGGCCTTTTTTCTGTTTCCTTTGCAGCCAGAGAAACCAGAGCGGAAGAGGATTGCTTTCGGCAATGGCGGATAATGAGACTGAAATAATATTAGTGGTAAGTGAATGCAGTGTAGGGTAGGTAAAACGAAACTTAAATGTCAATGGAAAGTAAAAAGTTTTTGCTAGTTTTCTTGTGCGGAGGTTTTGCTGCACTAAATGTAGAGCAGACATTTTTCTACGGGTAATTTCTCCGGGAAAATTAAAACCTTTTTCTGACTTCTCATTAAAAATATGCTTTTGTGTTTAATTAGGAAAATTATTTAATAGATTTAGCGATTTAAAAATTATATTTCAGGAAAATTAAAATTTGCAATTGCAGTCGACGGTAATAATACCACTGAAACTCGACACGACTGGGAGGATTTGAACAACTTATCTAATTCAGATTCAGATCGGTTTATTGTAGGTTGAAAAAATTGAAGTTATCGTCTGAATAAATTTTGTTTTACTTCTTTAAAAATTAAAAAATATTCTGAGATTATATGTAAACAATATTTATGTTTTCTAAGTAGTTATCACAGAGGAAGACAACTTTTCCAGTAAAGAAAAACTGCTAAAAAAATAAATGAATAAATTCCTAAGGGGACAACCATTTTGAACGCAAACCAACAGAGAGAAAATTTGGTAATTTTTAGGTGCATTAATTTTTTAAACTTCAGTATACAGGGTGTTCAGTAAATAAGTAGGATGGAGCAAGCCAATGGATTTTTGGGTTGTCTGGATTGTGATGTGGATTTGTTCTAGACCCTCCACCCTCTTATGGAAGATTTAAAATTCTCATAAAATTTTCGAAAAGTGGATTATGCGGTGATTTTATCCACGAGGCAAACCCTACGGACGAAGTAAAGAGAAAAGTACTTAGCCACTTGCACACACCGGGATTAAAAGTAATAATACCAAGTCCTCTGATGCCACCCAAGGCCAGAGGAATGGCTCTGTAAATTGTACCGAGAAAGCTAGAAAGCAGGAAAGCTGCTCTTATCCTTGAGGTAAGCTTGAGCTCACAGTTTTCCAGTTTTTTTTTAGCTTCACAGTTTTCCTTTTTATTTAGTTCTAGCCGGCAAGCACCGGATTTGGCACGGAAGAACGAAAAATGAGGTGGGCGTGGAGGTCACAGTGTGGGAGCAATCATT
>QYTT01077929.1:0-10563 GCA_006980735.1 Dasypogon diadema | reverse complement strand
CACTACTGTCATCCATCCTCCGACAAGTGTATAACTTCAGGAAAAATTAACTTCACTGACAAATTTGTTTAATTTTCTAAATTTATTGAAGTCGTAATTCGTCGTTGTCGTCGTTTCCACTTGCGTTGCCATCGTCTTCCTATTTTTTTTGCGTTTTTTTCCTCTGTACGGTTTATTTTTCCTGGCAGAAAAAAAATCTCTTCAAAATTCGTTAACAGTCAGGCCAGAGAAACACGTGATTTCGGTATTTTTATACAGATTTGGTCCACCTGTTCAGCTGTGGCCGAGAACACATGTGTGTTAATATCTCGGGCTGAGCAAAATTAGGCTGTGAAGTGAAGACGGCTTTTCTTTTCTTTTTGTATCTCGTACGTTTGTTAACAGTGGGAAGGTGTCAGTATGACACGAAATACCGTGTAATGTCCAGTAGAAGATGCAACCTGTGCTGCTCCTCTATTTCCAAATCAAATTCGCTTCCGCCCTTCAAATGATGTTTTAAGTATCGTCACCTTTCCCCGCCCAGCAGGAGAAGAATGTGGGGAACTTCTAGCCATTTCATCCCTTAGGTGCCAATATATTTCTTTTGTAAACTTCCCGGAAAATAATTGAGTAAACTGACAAACAAATGGCCTAGCATTATTTCTCACCCATCTCGTGGCCCGTGGGTGCTGTATGGTGTTTCCCGTCCTCGTCCATCCAACCAACCATTCCGATCGCATCCCGATATCGCACCTCAGAAGTGGTAGCATTAGAGCTTCTCTCATCAACTCTGAAAGATTTGGCTGGCTACCGCTGAAGTTGAATGGTTGCGCTGGAATCCGGTTCAGAGCTCAGATCATGGCCCCAGTTGATTCTATGATGGAACGATACTTGTGTGACCTCGTTGTAGTATTGCATCTGAGCGTTGATGAATTTATCGAGTGTTTACAGTCGTCACTCGTCCGCACTTTCGATACGCAACGATTCTTCCATCGTCATCTGATTAAAGTAAGCATCCCAGTCGCAGTCAGGCCTGATCATCTGACGGTGATCAGGACAAGTGATTTTTGTAAGCACGCGATTTATGGGCACACTTGTATCCGAGACTAATGAATTTTAGGGGAATTTATTACGGCGATGAATACTCGGTAATCTAGAGGAATGTTGTATATCGTTGGGGGGAAGATTCTGACGACGGAAGTAATCTATTCGTACAGCAGGAAATTGTAAGAATCCCCTTCGAAAATGCATCCCAAATTACTTCAAGCCGTATTCATCCGCAACCATTTCTACGTTGAAGTTAAGTGGAGTTCAGCGGAACAACGTATGACCTGTGCCTCTACGGCGGAGATAAATAAGTCGGAGCAAGAAGTAATCATCTACTTTTAACGATAACGAATACAAAAACTACTGAACCCAATGGTCGGATCTCTAGGAGACGCCCGCAAACATGTGTTCTCTCCGTAACTATGCGAAAAAGCATTCCGAGGCGAAAGTCAAGTCGACTGCGACTCCTTAACTTTGAAAAATTAAGTGAAATTAACTTTTGGACCCCATCTTTTGCCTTCCTCGTCCGCTCGCCACCGATGGTTCCTGAAATTTCCACAATTCTACGTCATCCTCTATTTTCTTAGGCCATAGGCAGTTGTATTACGGGTTTTGGTGGCAGATGAACGAATCTGCGCGCCGTTGGATGACTTACGAAGGTTTGCTTTCCTTCTTCACCGCCACCACCCCAAACCTCACCTGACGCCTTACGAATCGATTGCTGAATTCACATAGGCACTGTGAGTAAAAAACAAACGATTCCAGGAACCTTTTTCCTCTGCCTCAGACTTTGGAGAACAGCAAGATCCCGAACGGTCGTTGTGAGCTCGAGCGGAGGGAATCATTAGGGTATATAGGCTTTAGGGCACAGAGATGCCTCCTTTTCCGCCCGCCCCCGGTCTATCAAACAGAAAAACAAAAATCAAAAGAAATTCAACCAACCCGATTTCGACAACGTCTTCATTTTCTCGGCCATGAAGCCCGAGTGCAGCACGATCGAGTCGATCGTGCAAAAATAGTTAGCCAGACAGGCAAGCAGAGCAGGCGTATGTGACTGTGTGTGTTCGGCTTAAATGACTTCATAAAATTGATGTGTCCATCTTAGCTGCACGACTACGCTCCTATCGAAAAACAAACCATCCTGACACCCCCCGAGCTGCTTGGCAACAACAATAACAACAGCCACAACAGTAATGAGAGCAGAGACGGCAACGACGACGACGACGACGTCGGCGATTGTGATGATCACGCCGCGGGCTCGTCTGGCAAGCAGGGTTCAGGTCGGGAGGAGTGTTGCACATATGCGTCAAGTTTTAGCTGCGTGTGCACTACCTTTTGTTGCTCGTCTACGGTTTTGGACCGACTTCCAAAAATTGCCTCAAGTCGTCTTAAATGAAGAAAAACGAATTTTTTTCTTCACCTCCTCCTCCTCCTCTCCCGTACCATGTCTTTCATTTCACTGCATTTGCTAACGCTGTTTTCTTCATGGGGCTCAACAAATTATGAGAGAAGCAAAAAATGCATTTGAGCTTGTAATTGACTTGGAACTGGTCTCTGCTGCTTTGGCCCTTTCCTACTTGGTGCTCTTGTCGCCCTTGTGGGGACTTCACTTAAATCAAATCACTATCACAAAGTGGTGATATGCGAGGAGAAACTGTATTTCTCTTTGGCTTTAAGGATAAAAATGGAGGGAATTGAAACCCTTAGCAGCGCACTGCTGATTGCGCTTTGTTAGTACACTAATCCGGCTCGAAGGATCATTCCTTTTTATAGAGCTTGCCAAATTCAATCCGAAGATGATATAGCCGTGGTAACTGAGACTTAGAATAAGCTTTTCTTCAACACTCTTTTCTCTCGGAATTCGCAGTGATGATCTCGCATACAATTCGATTGTTTAAGGTTCATCATCCAGAGCATCTCCAGGGTTAATCTAATCTCCTGAATGCCCCTCTGCCTGCCTTTTTATTCACACAAACGACAAGCAACTAACAAATTACTTCTTTTCCTGCGTCCTCTTTTGTTGTCACGTCTTCAATATGTTCTCAGAAGAATGGGAAAAATCGCCAGAGGACGCAAGTCTCATAACCGCCCGCTAGGCTATTGCAGGCATCATGCACACAGGCAGAGGGTTCCCTGTGTGATGAATAAAAACCGAAAACGTGATTCTCTGATCCTGGATGCACTCGTTTTTGGTGTCGAAACAGTAACAGGTCCTGGGCTGGTGCCCGTGGGTTCCTTTTCAAGGGTTTGTTCCTTCGGAATCCTGTGGTGAGGGTGTGGTTGAAGACATTCCAAGGTTTTCATCCTTTTCTTTCAGCATTTTTTGTCCACCCACAGCAGAATTGATAGAGATCTCGCCTGGATGGTAAAGAGAATGGACGTTTTTTTTACCACCAGTTCCTTGAATTTTCCCCCGTCCTTTCCCTTAGGGACGTGAGCTCAAGTGATTTCTTTAACGGACTTCTCGAGAAATTCCAAGGATTGAACCTTATTCGCCGTGATGACTCTATCCAGCAATACGTAGTTGCCCCGGAAGTCATGAATTCTGGTTTCAAGTGGAATAAGTAAACTGGGCGATCATGGGTCACATTTTCTACACTGCACTACGCAATTTTCTCTCGTTCAGCTCCTTCGCGTCCGTTTGTAACAAGGAAATATCACGCAACCATTATCACCACAAAGTCGCGAGCGCTTGTCACTTTTGTTTCCCTCCTAGGCGACTCGGTTTGACCTCCATGTCTCTGATTTCAATTCAATTTAGGTCGGCGGCCTGTTGCGCGGATATTGAACTCGAATTGCTGCGCGAATCAATCAGCGACTGGCTATCAATCAAAGCTAAACGGATGATGATAATGAGAGTTGTTTTATGCTGGATGTGTCTGTTTGTTCTGTGCACTTTGATTTGGCTTGTAGTGAATTGATTTTAGTTAGAGACATTTTTGCAGGTATTTTTTACGTATTCCTTTGGAGTTAGACCAGGATTGTTCACCTTAACCTTCATCTCACTGCAATTATTCCACTACCAGTATCTTATCAGTACTCTGATAAGTATATTATGTGGGCACCACCCAATTAATATACCATTCCTTAGGATAAATACCTGCCTTTCCGAGGTCTTTCAGGAGGCTCGATGATGTATTTGTCAGTACTATCATCAGTTCTTGAGATTTTGACAATAGCCACCAGAAGTGAAGAGATCTATTCTTTGCCCATCGCCCGAAGTTCCATATTAACCATCCTTTAAGAATTAGGCGGCTCAGAATTCCTTTAAAGCAAGTCTTATCCCTCATAAGATGTCAGATTAACGTCAATACTCTTTCCATCGATACTTGGACAAGGGAATCCGTCACATTTTAATACACAGCGGGTCCTGTTCTGTCATATTCTGGCAATTTATTCTCCTGCCTTCTACTTTGTCCCACGTGAAGTGCACGTGTACAGACACACCTCAAAAATTTTAGATGCACCTCCCTACCTGCCTGCCCATCTGTGTGATTCGGTAGCCCCACTAGCTATCCGATGGATAGCTCCATCAATCCAATGCTGTGACCACAGGTAAATTTCTGTTTGAATTACATTCAAAAGTCGTGGAACATGTTCATCTGCACAGCCAAGTCACAGCCTACCTGGGAGCATCTTCTTGGGGAGCGCATCTCACTCGCCTCATCACAATTCACCAAGTGCAAGCCCAGCTCCTTATCTTTGATGGTGGTTGTGTTGTGGTACTACGTACCTAGGCTGATGCTGCTGTGGCTGGCTCAATCGCTGCTCAGTGTACACCCTCCACCGCACGGCGGAATCGTCTACGTGAGTGCCGTGTGCCCTGGGAATCGTCCACCTCTCGTGATGAAGATAAAGTCGGCGATCATTCCAATTCGCCTTTAATAACTTCATACAGGCCGACAGATTTGAGCAGACTCGATTTGTTTTCTTCGCTTTGCCTGCTGCCGTCGCCGCCGCCGCACCATGCCGCTCTGAGCTTGATCTGGTTGGTGGTGCGGCTGCCACTTTATCCCACATGCTTGCTTGATGTATTCATCACCTGCACACCTAACCGCTCATTATCGTGTTTTCTGTGATGAATTTCTTAATTTTGTTCGCCCGACCACGAGGTTCAGTCAAACTTTGTTCAGTTGCCGGAGCCGATTTTCGTCGATCAAATTGAGCGCGTCGTCTTTTTAATAGCCAGGCGAATTGCCTCCCGCTCGATCTGAACCTACCCGTTTGGGACCATCGCATAATTAATCTTAGGACGACAAGTTTTTCTGCAACATCACTGCTGCTGTTCATACTTTGAAATTTGGTAGTAAAGGTTGAAGCAATTTCAGGGTCTCCATCACATAACCACCCTGTTACGGTCAACGAACCAACGAAGCTTGAGTTCAGAATGGTGTAGTCGATGACTCTAAGAGAAAATCTAACCCTGTGGAGCATTCAGCATGCATATCCAAGTCCCCTCTCTCAGTAATATGTTTTGAATATGTTGATAGCGAACTCTCTACTTTCAGCATACTAACTATTAGACACACTCTGCAAAGAGTTCCTGGACAAAGCAGCTAAGACTTGGAGCCGTGTTTTACGTGCTTTGCTTTTTTCAGAAGAGAGCTAGAATTGATAAAAAAATAACGGGATCGATGACACTTGCATAATGCAGCAGCACCAGCAGCAATAACAACAACACAACAGCATCCGACGACGCACCCACTCCTCGTTTAGAACAAAATCCTAAAAGACCTGGGGAAAATGAAGAAAAATTCTCTTGGCCCTGTTGTCGCCGTCGTTTTTCTCCCTCCACTTCAAAATTTTCTCTATATCCTTATTAGGCCGATAGCCAACTATTGCCTATCCTCTCACTCTAGCCTCTGTGCCTACTCGGAGACCCCTTTTGGAAATCTGTGCACTGATCGCGCCTCATTCACACACTCCCCATCATCTCTTCATTAAGCTGCGCGCGGCCATTGAAATTTGATTTCATGCGCTTGATAAAGCGATCAACGGTCGATGATGATGCTGTGTTCACCGAGGGCATGGCATGACACGGTAATTACGGGGTGGAGCGGGGTGAGAGCAATTCAGAAAACAAACAGAACCACAGACAAACTCGTCGCTAAACACACACGGACACGTCTGCTCCAAAAGATGGTGAGATTTCCACGCTGCTTCAGGCCCATCATATGCCTTTTTTTGTTGCTCCTTCAATAAGCACTTCTCTGTATTTTGTGGCCCCCACGCATCGATCTCTCAATTTCGAAAATATCGGCGATCACGCACACAACTGCACCGACGGCCTTAATTATGAAATACGTGCATGCCAGGAGCCATAGATGTGGTAGTTATTGGTGGAGGAGATCTTGTGGGGAACGGAGGTGATCGCGCTCTCTTCTGCTCTCCAAGCATCACGATCAGACTGATCCTCCCACGCCCTGCTGCTGCTTATGCTGCCTGGTCTGCCATTGTTTGTTTGCCGTAGAGAAGGAGAGAAAGGGCTAAGCAACTCTGGATTCCGTGCTCAGATTGGGCTGACCTCCTCTCCGCCTGGACAATGCAGCGATCGTGACGTGACGTCTGTTGATCTTGGCTGTTTGCTTTAGATGCTTCCGTCCATGCTCTCGAATTGGTGAATTGGTGCTCTCTGGCTCGCTTGTTTACTCGCGGCATGATCTGCTACTCTTGAAATTTTTATTTGTGGTGCTCACTGAACCAGATCCTCCGCCACCGCCGCTGTCTCCGACGCTATCCATGTTTGTCCGGTGTGTAGACAGACTGTTTACGAAGACTGCTGGTTGCTGCTCCTGAGGTTACTGCCGCTGCTCGATATTTGCGTGGCGAATCCATCTGGCTGGGCAGCAGCGACGACAGGAACCAGCCGATCAGCAGTAGCTAGCCAAATTTAGTCGGAATTAGACGTGCGTTAGTTGCGCGCTCCAAATAAATCCCAAGAAAAGGTCTAGCAGCAAATTTATCGTGGTTTTTTGTTTTTTTTTGTTGTCGCTTTCGACTGAGAACACGAAACTTTTCACCAGTTGAGGAGGAATTTACCGTCGGTCGGTCGTTTTGTGATTACGTATTCACTTCCGATTTTTGGCGATCATTGTCCACGGCCCGATATTTTTGGGGATGCTTGAAATGATTATCCTGACGTACCATTGGCTATTGAATTTTCTTTGACTGTACGTCTACGTCTTCACTTCATGCGCCGCAGGACACTATCAAAATTAGGAACACAAGAAAAATGTTGCGCCGAAAAAATTCGATACGAAGACGAATTCGAAAAAATCAAAAGAACTTTTCCTCCGAGAAATTTAGTGTTGATTTTGTGTCATAAGGAAATTGATAATACGCCGCTATCACCCTCAGAAGGACTATTGAAGTGTGAAAATTGGGGGAAATTTATTTTCCCAGTGAAAAGAATGAAAATTTTTTGTGTCTAGTGCTGTTCTTATTGAAACGAAAAGCGGTAAGAAAAGTGAAAAGTGTGTTGCTCTGGAATCGCTTCAGTCTAAAAGGTCCTGGCAGCAGGTTTTTCTTCATGATGGATGCTTATACTTTGCCGACATATTTTCCTCTAGCGTAAGTACAAACATTTTCACATAAGTTTTAATAATTTCCAGGGAATTTAAGAACATTTTCAGCGCTATGCAGTAAAATCCAATGATTTTGGGAGTTGAGTAGGAAGCTTTCATAACAGTCTCATTAGTTAAGAAAAGGGAAATTTCTGTACTGAAGCAATCCAAGAAAACTCTTCTCATTTCAAGCAGTTTTCCACAAAAAGAAAATCCTGTCCACAGTACTTTGCACAGAATTTTTATGTCTACGGCTAACTTTAGAAACTGGTTTATGACATCGCCCTGAAAATATGAGATTTTCAACATTTTCTGGTAAAAAGCAATAAAAATTCTGTCCCATTTCGCTCTGCCACCCATTTTCTTTGATGTTTTTCGTGTGGACGCGAAATTTTTGGTGTAATTTCACCTCAGCCTCTTGTAGGCGGCTATAAAGTTTTCGCTTAACAAAAAATTTTCGTTAATTTTGAAAAGAACTTACGAATGGCCGAGGAATTTCCCGGGAAAATATACTTTTTTAAAAAAATACCAGGGACAACCTGGTATTTTCATGCCCGATTGTCTAAAACTTTTACGCCGGAAACCCTTTCATTCCCTTTGCCCGTATAGAGACAACTCCCTCATCACCATATTCCACCCGATGCGTTCCATCAAATGTTAAGAATAAAAAGTCATCTTCAGCTCAAATCGGTCTCTGCCAGATCTCCATACTTGAGCAAGGTGCAGTAAATCTTTCAATTTATAGGCCTAATACTTCGAGGGTCTTCGTTCATTTCTATTCACTTCACGCCCATTATTGAAGTAGTTTTCAGTCATTCTTAGCTGTAAGAAAAAACTTCGGTTCGTACTGTGGAAGAGAAGGAGATAAAAGAAAAAAAACAACGTTCCAACGAAAGATTGAAACTTTCTGAAGAGGTAACTATGATCGCCAGCCATCTTAATTGAGACCTCAAGGTGTACGTCATGCGGGGCACATGAAGTTTTACCAAAAAATCTTTTTTTTTTGCTTAGATCCCATCCATTTGAGTTCGATTCTTGGGATGATTAGATCACATCTAACGTTTTTTCTCTCTTTCTATCTGTTCTGGCATTTTTTCTATCTTCGTCAATATAATCGATGAATTCTTTTCATTTTGTTTTCGAATAAAATCTTAATTAACACAAAAACGAGTTAAAAATGAGAAAAAGTGAACTCTTCTCTCTTCGGGAAATAATACGAGGAAGAAAAAGGGAAAATTTACTTAAAATTAAGTCAACGGACTCTGTGCATCTGACGTTAGGGTCTTAATTAAAATCTAATGACTAATGAAGGGATTTTCTGGGTCTTTTTCGCTTTCCCTTACTTTTTTTGTGTGTAGGAAAAGCAATTATCTGTGGGCTCTTTTTCTTTATCCCTCTATTTTCTTTCCTTCTATTTTAAAAGAATCGCCACGCGAAACGGAAATGAACTTTTTAGTCCAGAAGTAGGTGGTGGATTTGTTTATTCCTAAAAGAAACCTTCCCTACTAATACACAGGCTCTCCTATTTCTCAGGTCAATAGGATAACTTTCATACAGTCCTTATGGGCCGAACCTTGTTACAACCATAAGCAAAAAAACAGAATCAAATGAGGTCTAAGAAATTACTAAAATTAGCTTTAGATACTAATCGGCTTAGAGTTTAGACAATAATAATAATAATAATCACTGGGCTTAATCTACCCAGTAAAGGTCATATTCGTAGAAGTTATCTGTTTTTGAATATTGCGTGCATTTTGAACCATTTGATTGATTCCAATGGCGTTCTAGTCTGTTACCTGTTGTAGCGAAAATCAGGGTTTAAATTGCTGTAGCATTTCACAGTAGTTTTCATACAAATCAGTAACAGCAATAGCGTGCTGCCATATCAAAATGCTACAACATTTAAACCCTTGCGAAAATAAGAATCCCAGAATTCTTGAGTCGGCATTTTTCAATTGAGGGTTTCATAACGAAAAAGACCCATGTCAATTTTTTCCCGATTTTGAGATTCGGGTTATTTGGTAGATACAGATGAACCTCACAACGTGGTAAATCTAATGCAAGGAAAAATTACTGTTGTATCGAGTTATTGAGAAAACAAAATAAGCTAGTTCCACAAAAACAACCTTTGTAAAAGCGATTTCCAACAAGAGCAACCCTATAGTCTTCTTTTTTTGACACCGTTCGTTCGATCGTATCATAGGGGAATTATAACACAATTCCCTCAATTTCCACCGAAAGTAGTTTGAATTGTTTTTGAAATTGTTTTGATCTTAATTTCAAGCATTTATTATTAACAGTTTCAAATTAAGCACGAAAATACAGTGCGTTAGAGCTGGAATCGAACGAGTATAACTGAATTGTATTGTAATTACTCAGGATTTCCTTAAACACGCAGTACACTTACAGGCTTGCTAAAACTCAGAGATATTATGAGAATGCTGACAGTCTTTCTTCTTGTGCTGCTGAATATTTTGAAAGCATTAACCGTGTTTATACTTTCAATTCAGTTTTTATAATTTTACAATTACATTTATGCAAATAATACTTTCAACAAAAATATCTTCTGGGGTCCCGCAAGGCTCAATATTGGTTCCTTTTCTTTTTTCATTATATATATATATGATCTTAGCTTTATATGTATGAAGTTTTACATCTCTGCAACAGGAAATTGCATCTGCAATGCAATTTTCAATATTGTCTTAAGCATCAAAGTGCACAAATCTCATAATCAATCAATCAGTAGCATTGGCATGCCAGGTCTTTCATAAATATTTTTAGGCAGAAATATTATATCACTTTCTACAGGCATTAAAAATTCGGGTGTAGTGTTTAATAATATATTAATTTGGTCGAATCATGTTAATGCACTGATGTCTAGAAACTAGGAAATTTTTTCACATTATTATTATTAGAAACACATTATTATTATCAGAAAGCAGTTCCCTAACCTCAACGTCTCTTGTTATTTCGA
>QYTT01077927.1:0-17983 GCA_006980735.1 Dasypogon diadema | reverse complement strand
CTTTATAGTAGATTAAAAATTAAAAAAAAACACACCGAAATTTTTAAAGGTCCCGATAACTCTTTTTCTATTCTTTGTGTGGATAAAAACGAATGCACAATTTATAGGATTATAGTCAAGATTTTCATTGACTTTTTAATAAAAATTTTATTTGATTAACTAGATACATATACCTAATATGGTTTTCCAAATATTACAAGAAAAGTATAATTCGGGAATTTTTAATTAACTTATATCATCTCACCAAGAAGGGAAAAGTTGAAAATCTAATCTAAAATAAAAATCCAGTAGCATCAACATTTAATAAATTAAATATGCTATTAACGTCACTTTTTAGAAAAATCAAAATGAGCAAAGATAAAAGAGAATGGACAAAAAGCGAGACATATGATTTAGTTACCCAGTATGAGCAACTGCCAGTATTGTGGGATGTTACTTCTCCCGACTTCCACAATAGAAACAAAAGGGCAGCAGCTTTACAAAAAATTGTCACAGAATTTCAAATATGTAAGGAAGAAATCTTAAGAAAATTACACAATCTGAGAAACCAGTTCAATTCAGAATTAAGAAAGGTTAAAACGAGGAAATCAGGACAGAGTTCAGATGAAGTATATGAGTCAAAATGGCCCTATTTTTCAATGCTAAAATTCCTCATGCCTTTTTTTGTTTTTCATTTTATTGTAATAATTTATAATAATTAAAGCAGCGGCTATTTTTCTTCTGCCGTTAATGTTCTACCCGTGTCAAAGACCATACTAACTTAAAATACTTGTGTTGTACACATTTATGAAATAAATGTAGCAACTAGTTGGTTTAAACGCAGTAGGAACTATTTGCCTACATTTCTCTAAATTTTGAACGACACTTTTTCCACTACATTTATCGCTACTCTGATGTAAACGGTGGAGCGATTTTAAATCGCTATACGCCTTCAGATGTAAACACAGCTTACATTGCTTTCCTCGATAGTTGACACTTATTTTCGCTACACATTTTTCAAGACACAAATATATCGAAAATTCGTTCAGATGTAGACGTATTCAAAGAGGAATGTCAAGTGTCGCGGAAACAAAATGTAGACAAAAGTGTCAGATGTAAACAAAGCCTTAAAAAGCTGTATGAGAAGAAGTAGTTCATAACTACTGCATTTCGAGACACCGGCATTTAAAGCTTCATCATTTATCTAAATTCCACCTAGTTTTTGTAGCGATTTATAGCTATTCAAACATGAGCAACAATTATTGCAAAAATTAGATCAATTCCGCGTTATTACATCAGTGGGTCGCGAGAACCGCAATGGGTCAACTGGCAATATTATTGCTTCACGCCTATTTCATAAATCAAAGTTATTTCGTTGTACTTTAAAGTAAACACAAAAAAGTATATAAATAAGCTAGTCTGGAAGAATAAAGTCAGTTAGCACTCTTAACTCAGTGAGTTTTTTTACTTAGTCTCCTGACTAGGTTTAAACAATAGTATTTGAGGAGAAATATAAAGAGGTTGCGAAGAATAGTTTTGATAGCAGACAATGCCAACTATCTTCCCATTTTGAAATCACAATCATAGGGTGTCAGTTAAAAAACTTGCAGCAGAAAGACCCTAAAAATATTAGGACTATACGCTCCTTTCCCACACAGCCTTTTGACTATCTCAATGGGGCCTGCCACTACTTTCAGTAATGACATTCATCTCTGAGCAAATAATACAAGTCATTAAGTATTCTGACGATTAAGTGATTCGGAATTCACGCTATAATCATTAGGTCTAGTTGCAACACTTGTTAAGAAATGACGTTTAATTGGTTTACAAAGCCGGCGATTATTATTATTGATTGCTGTACTTGCACAGTCTTAAGATTTATTTCGAAATTTTCGGGTGAGTAGTAAGAAAATCGTGAGAATCCCTTAATTACAACTCACATACTGATCGTCTAGTTCAGAGTTATCCAACTTTTGGGAAATCTACGGTCGCATTAAAAAAATATAATAATTCAAGAGCCGCATCTGGAAATTTACTAAGGTTATGGATTTTAAACTAAAAAATCTTGGAGATTAAAAATAGTGGAAGATTTGGAAAATTTGATATGTTCGGGCTGCATAAAAACATCTTACGGGGACCCATGGAGCTCGTGGGACTCGTATTGGACAGCCTTGCTAGTTCAACACTGGAACAAGTCCAAAAAATTTGTTTTCAAGTTAAGTATTGCAATCAATAGAGTCCAATATTCTCTATTTGAATCGATATTTGACCAATGCTGGCTTACTAATGAAAACAGGATCCAAAGCCTATTCCAGCACAGAACTGGACTTATTTTGGAAAAAAACCACTTCATTAATGGACTGATTCGAAATAGTTCATTTTGATTTGACAATCGAAATGTGGAGTTCAGGCAAATGATGGATAATTTTAATTAATATTTAATTAATGACTCCTTACCTTCGCAGCCAACCTTTTTCCTCTTTCTTTCCTGTTCATATTACTTTATTCTTCCGCTGTTATTTGTTTTTAAATATTATATTTACAAGTTTTGGATCGTGAAGTCTTAGTCGTTTCTCCAAATGATAAGTGGATCAGTAACCTGAGATATGTAACTGGACGTACCATATGTTCATTTAAGAGGGACCCACCCTGTCGACCTTGAGCTTAAATCCTCTATATGTTTTCAAACTTATTTTTTTTCGTGGTAGTCTGCGGCGGCAGATGAGCTTGTCTTTCTCTTCAAAGAGAACATCTATTGAGATAGATCTGAACATTTTAATAAATGTTGTATGATTAAAACTCTACTAGAAATAAAAGAATCACATCAAAGTTGGGCTCCATTAAACACGGCGAAGGAGTACCACAAGAACGTATACTCTCACCGCTTCTTTTAAGTATTGTTTTATAATACCTACTAGGCGACGTTATTCGATTGATTTCATTTCATTACATCAACATTACTATTGTAGTAGATGCTTACCCCTAAGCGTCATACTACAGTAGCAATGTTGATGTAATGAAATAAACCTACGTTTGAAACCTGCTGAAGCTAAAATAGGAACAAATTTAGGATGGGGTGAGAGGCTAAGTGGTAGAAGTGTCAAAAAGCTACTTTCGAGAAAAGCATAAAAGCAAATGGATAATTAATTCCAGGACACACATATGGAAATATTGATTATATATCATTTTGAGATAGTGTTTTATGTATTTCTTGACCACAGTAATTTTACATATATTAGGTACCCATTTCTGCATTTAACGCATTTATTTAAAATAAGTCATTTGTACCTCTTGGCTTCTCACCCCATCGTCTGATGAGATTGAAGCGGGGGCATGTTACAGCACGGTTATTGAATTTAAGTGGCCTATCAGGTAGCAGTTTCTGGCTTCTTTTTCTTCTAAAGTAGGCACCACAAGAAGACCACAGAAGTCGCAATAGTACAAAGCTATATCATCCGCAAATAGATTGATGTGGCAATCTACATTTTGTATTACGTATATGTTGGAAGTAAAGATATTGTACAGACTGGGGCGGAGAGATGATCCTTGACGAACTCCTGCTGGAATTTTTATTGTATTGGAAATCATATCACCAATAAAGATCGGTAATACAGAAAACTCTCCAGAATTTTTACTAGAAATAGAGGGAAATCCAACCTACGTTATTAACCTATTATGCGAAACAGAATCAAAAGCATTTCTAAGTCATCTTTACTATGGCTAGTATTTCTTTTTAGCTGATGCGATGTAGTATATTTGGGTCTAAATCCCAGCTGTTCACTTGGGAGAATAGAATGATTTTCCTCATGAGTGTTTATCATTCCGTGAATTAATTTTTCGAATAATTTGAATAACGTATTTATGATGACATCTTATGGGTCTTTTTGCGGCTTAAGAATGGGAATAATTTTCGCAATTTTCCACTTGTTGGGAAAATATGATATTTAAATTAAAAATAAGTGTAAGGAAGATAATGTTTTGCTTTGGTAATTGTTTGAATACCTCAGCTTTGAGATTATCATTTTCAACCGCTTTCCTATTTTTAAGGATTTTAATAACTGATTTTACCATTTGGGAAGTGAAATGTATTTGATTTAAGAGCTCTGATTGAGAATATGGTTTCAGAGGTGACTTATGAAATTCACGTGTTCTGTTATATTATAGGGAGTATTCTAAAAAAACAAAAGTATAAATTTCAAAATTACAAAGTTTAAGAGTTCTTCAAAAATTTTTAAGTCTAATTTATGAATAGGGGTATATTGTGGTATCGTTTTGATTTATTTTTTAACGTCTCATATTGCACATCGGGACTAAGGAATAAGTATCTATAAAAGCATAAATAACAAAAGATTTTTGTCCCCTTTTTTTGTTGTTCTCTTTGATGCTTTTCCACGTCCCAAATTAAAAAGTGTTGCAGGACAATAGAATTGGAATTTTTAAGTTAAGAGGTAGACACATTTCTCGAATTCATCCCTTAGTTTTATTCTCTTCACAATTCCGGAAGAAACATAATATTTTTAAGAAGCAGTAAACTGGTAATTTTATTACATTAAAACGTAAATGGTTTTAAATAATAGTAGTGAATAAAAAAAAGTCATTTTTGGTACTTTTAGGTAAGTTTTATTAACTTGGGCGGAAATTGATTAGTTATCTCCTCAGCCCAAAACTGTACGTTGATAAATAACTTGAAGCAATAATACACACTTCAAAATAAGGCCATGGCTTAGAATTCATTTTTGGCAATTGAGTTGGATGTATTTGGTTTCTACTTTAGTAGGTGCTTCCTTAGCATATTCATTAAATTACCTGTGTTCAAATGCAAACATATTAGTGTAAAACTACCTAAGAGGAAATATTCATAAAAAGTTACAAATGGTTATTTGTGTTGGCTTCCTACTCATGTCAAATTGAAAAACATCCGAGTGCTACTTTCTTAATAAAGACAAAACTTTATTTGGAAATGCGTTAAAACGGATTTTGGAAACCACATTTATCAGCAAATTGCACTCCGAAGAACAATGACCAAAACTTTTTGGTGTCAATACCAACGTGCATAACTCTTCTCTGAGTACAAGGCCAAGGCCAAGTCAGGGATATTTTAAGAAAACTGAAAAAAATTTGAAGTGCAATTTGCTTGTACTCGTGAAAACTTTAAACTCATTGTATTCACCACCATAAGCGAGGCGGACCATCGGTGGGTTGGTTTCTAATTTCATGCAGCATGTAAAGTTAGGGACACGCAACTTTCTTTTCGTACGTGAATCTCATCGTTCCAGACCACGGCATGAGTTGTGCGTGTGCCATGAGTAATGAAGACTAGTCCGAATCCAAAATACAAATTATTATACAATGATAATTTCTCTTTCGAACGAGAGTAAAATTGTTAAGATGCTCTGAATGAAATCGAAAACATTTCAAAACGGCCTACACAGAAAGAATTTTCTTCGTTCGTAACTTTCCTAGCAACCATTTAATAGTAGTTAATATTTCCGCGCTTTTAAGTTTCACAAAGTGGTAATTGCAGTAAAACTAGTTTAGCGTAGCCATAAGCACCATAACAGTTGATTTAGTAGAGAGTGGGCCTAATTTGCTTACGGCCATTGACTCCCTCAGAAGCGGTAGTTATCTGCTGCCAATTTAAAAATAAGAACAGTCTTTATAGGGAAATCCAAAATGGTCAGGTGAAAGGTAATGGAGCCTTTTATCTATCACAAAACATAAAGAACCTGTTGATGTGACTGAAAGGAAGGCTAATGACAGTTTTAATTTGGTCATTACTATATCTGTTGTTATTCTAGATTTTTCCTTACCACTTACAAAAAAGGAGCTAGAAAGTTTCTTTTTCAACTTATATTTCCATTAAAATTATTTATAGAGTTTTGACTGTGTCCTGAAAAATTATGCAGATATGTAAATAGTGGATAAATTCATTTTCTGAATTTATATATGTATATATAACTTGCGATGTTTTAACTCCATTTATAACAGAAATATCTTTCTTGTTTAAGGACAATTGCATTGTTATATTTATTAGAATCTAAAGTAATTTGTGGTTTAGACTGCGTGATATGAAACATTTCAACAAATAGTGATGAAAGCTAATGAGTACGCCATGTACTGGAAATAATAATTTTTATAGAGCTCTCGCTGCAAATTGCATTACACGGGTCTGAATCTCTTTAAATTCGTTGCTGATACAGATACAAAGTTCTTTAACACTTTAGATACCAGGATACTACCGGTGTATCCCGTAAAATCACTTCTTCACAGGCCAGGGTACCATCGGTGCGTCCCGCAGAAATACAGACATGGTTAAGGACCCGAAGATGTGGTAAGATTAGGTTATTAGTAGGCTTCAAACTCATGCTTTTTGTAGATCCAATGTAAGGTATGATGACATTATTTAATCGGCGATAAAGCACTTAAATTGATGTCCCTCCAGTAAGCAAGTAGTTTTGTCTGGGTCAGTCATCAGGTGACTGTATTTGGAACAGTCGTTATTTCTATATATGTGATCATTAAGTCTAGATATGCAACCCTCAATCAAACCATTAAGTCTGTCCAGGTAAACTTGGTCATCACTAGAGTACAGATGTATATGAGCATAAACTAAAACTTTAATGAAAAGCCAAAATAGAAGTGGGCCGAATATGGAACCTTGGTTATACCACGAGGGAGAGCTTGCTAGCTAGAAAGAAACCCCTGATGATTTCTTTTATAAAAATCAATGTTTCTAACATCTTAAGAGGATTAGAACAGTAAAAATATATTTCACGCAATAATATTTAACACGGCTCACGTCTAATACACACTTGGTTGACTGACCCTTTGCTGCGTGTGAGTTTGCAACCCGTGCGCAGCCGCCTTCGAGGGGACTGTTAAGGCTTCGGATGTGTTTAGGAACTTGTTACCCCTGCAACTGGTGAACCTAGTTGATGGCTGATTCAATAGCAGATATTACTACCATTCAACTGAGAGCACAGTCGACCCTGTCCTCTGTCTGTTATTGAATAAGCCACCAACTATGTTCACCAGACGCAGAGGCAACAAGGTATAAGGTACCCAACAAAAACACATTCAAAACTTTAAAAGTTCAGCTATTTTGAAAACCATTAGGATTTCACTCCCCTCTCTGGTACAATTTTTGGCTTGGCTTGGCATGATCTGTCATCTGGTGTGAAGTATGACCGCTGTAATACCAATCCCCTTATATTCCATTAACTTTTCTCTATTTCATAAAACTCATTAAAATAAATATTTTTCTTGGTTAAAATGAATCCAGGATTGAAAGGATCATTAAAGGCATTGAGTATTACTATTATTTTTATTTTTCAATGTACAATGAGGTATTTTTGTATGCGTGGGATTCTCGATTTGAATTCAATCGGTGTCTACCAATGGTCGACTTCTGCCAACAACAGATTAATTATTTGAAACCATTGGGTGTTGCAACAACAGCGTGGTTTGAAATCAGTAGGTTTAGCTGCAATATTTATCAGAGAAAAAAAAACACTGCGGTTGTGACCCTTAACGAATGGATTAAGCCAAGAATTACTATTTTGATGCCTTGAGATATTATAGAACAACTTCTTTCACTGATTAATTCTACCTCTGGTCAGGATTGATTTAGCTTGCAAAATGCTAGCATTAGAAAAAATTCAAGGGTGTTGACATATCAATTTAACCCAAAATCATGCCGAGGAGAATGAGCTTTACCATCGGATCCAAACACTCGCTAGCTAGTTCCATCTTGGAGACTATTAAATTTTCTTGTTTTCACTTGGACTTAAACGATTTTTCGATTTTAAAAATCAAAGTTCCTCCAGGTGTTCTTTTTCCATTTTTTCAAAAAATTTAGAATTCTTAGTAGTTAGGGATAGCTGATTGTCAGCTCCTAATCTCTCTCCCAGTTGATGTCATTGTTTTTATATCCGAGAGGAAATTGTCAGGTGGTCTATTAGAATATTTCTATTCCTTCGCAACAATGTATATTTTCTAACTAAAAATTGCAAAAAATCACTTTTAATTTCGGTTAATTTTCGTAAATACGAAAAATCAAAACACTTGTTTTCACCGGATTACCGGATGTTGACTTCGCATACTCATGAGCCATGAGTGCGATGAAAAATGACTGGAAAAACACTTTAGCACTATAGTATGTTTTTTATGTATTGCCTAAGCTCAGGGGACAACTCTATAATACACACAGCACAGCTTAGGCGGAAGAGAATTTTTGGAGAAGGAAGGTTGGTATGGAATGTTACAGGTTAGTTCACAATTTTTTGTTATGAAAAGAATTTTTTTGTGTTTTGTTTACTGCTCAAGAGTGACTTCGAAAGCACAATTTTCATTAGTAGAATTGCCTTAACCACAAATACGCACATAAGTCACCGTACCCTCCACCGGAATCGAACCAGCACCCACAGGATAGCAAATCTGCAGAATATCGTCTAAAACAACTTGATGTAGCTTATTATGAATTTCTCTGTAACTAATTTAACGTTTAATCAATGGTGAAGCATAGAGACAAATGCGGGAATTTATCGTCAATATCCAAGGCACCATAAAAAAAAGAAGAGCAGAGAAGAAAAGAAATCGTTTAATAGATGTCGGTCTGTCTGCTTGTCCGCGAGTTATCTCAAGAACGCCTTAAGCTAGAGACTTGAAATTTGGTACACAGATACTTTATTAAAAATGAGAGATCAAGTTCGTAAATGGGCCAAGTTGGACAACTCCTTCATAGGGTTGCCATATAAAACCTCCAGCTATGGATTTCTTAAATTCAAAATGGCGGATCCAATATGGCCGACAAGATTTTCTAAACGTCAATGAAATGTTGGCAAAATGACGGATATATAGGACGGATATACAGCTAAAGGGTGCGTCGACAGGCTTCGGATAGTAGGACTGCCTGCAGATTTGCTGCGAATATGTAAGAATAAGTAGCCGCAGACAATTAACTACAAACGCATTATTTTCTTTTTTCCCTAGGTCTAGGATATAACATAATTGGTCTAAAACAATTATAGCTTCTTTCCTTGTTCCACTTGTTATATTTGCTCCATGATTCAAATTCTATACTAATGCATGCCAGGTGGAAATCGTTACATGTACAAAGGATTTAACAAATACTTAAAAGTTTCTGGTGGAAATACAGGTGCTCCAATTAAAATGACATTTATTAGAACTACAATTCAGAACGTAAACATTATAGAAGGCATGGTTTTATTTCATTCTGTTACTAGCGAAATTCTTATTAGAATTTTGTTCGTCGCAGTCAATTTACTATCGAAGAGAATTTGTTACCCGTTTTGTTTATTTACATCTCGATTCATCCTCCTTTGGTGGGCATTCACTTTTGTTTGACCTTGAATGCTTGCTTTTTATTTTTGTTATACATATTTGCATGGAAGCATCCACATGTTTGAATACTATTGCTTCTTTCTAAAGACAAGAACACAAAGCATTACATAATTACAATGGGATCGATTTTTCCACGATTTGACGAAAGGGTAATATTGTATTATTTAAAATAAGATGAATAACATAATTTTCCCATGATCAAATTTGTTTGGTGAATAAGAAAACTAAAAGTTTCCTATTTCATAAATATTAATCAATTTAACTAATAAATATTAATACCCTGAAAAGGTATTGGCTTCGTATCAATCCATCTTATGATTTTACTGTTATAGTAGCAAATATTTATATTAATTACATATATTAGGAAATTTTAATGACTTCATTATTTGTCTGAAAGTAAATTAAAGAATAGGAAAAAGACTGAAAAAGTGCACTGAAGTAATCTCGTTCTAAATTTAAACCATAGGTATAGAGATTATGGAATGGAAGGATTTTCCATTTTTCGATTTTTTAATGCTGTAATTGAAACAATGGTTTATAATGAATTTGGAACAATTCATGTTTCTGCTATAGTATACCAATGATCCTAGCAAGGGCACTATTCCCTGCAAAAAACTTGAACCCAGGAAATTGAAAAATATTATAAAATCAAAATGTTTACTAATAAATGAACCATCGCCAACATAATTACTTAAATTCGTAGGTGCCTGACGCAAACTGCAGGTGTCAAACAGTGTCATTATTTTACATAACTAACTTAATCACCGCATTAAGCTTGGCTTTAAGATTCCATTGTAGGGTCCCACACGAATTTTGAAAATCGTTACATGACTCAGTGTTTGGAGTTGTACACAAGTTTAATCTGGCAACAGACAGTGTGGAAATAATTAATTTCATACTTGGACAAGATTCTTTCCCTGCATCTACAAAATTGGAACACTTACGATTTTAATGCAATCAGTAGCAAAAACATGTCTGCTTCGTAAGCTTGTCATCAATTAACCATTTCAGCATCCCATAACGTTCTCATAAAAACGTTTAAGCATTTAATTACGAAGTTTTCGTGTGGACAAAAAATGTCTCTTCAGGAGCATGAAACATTTATACACCGGTTGAGGTGCACAAAAGATATTAATTTAATTTTTGCAAGATCTTTCAAAATTATATTTTTTGCTTGCATTTGCAATGCTTTTGTGCGTGTATTATGTGATTTTATTACTAAAACTGGGAATTAATCCAATCCAGAAGAAAGCAACGGATGTAAATCACTTTAAATGGATTTTATTCAAATTTTAACAGCCAGAAAGAAAGACATCAAACGAGCCGTTTTCATCGCGTATACATAATTAAAATGTTAGGAAAGAAATTTTTGACGGTGTGACGGTTTTGTAAGGTTGATTAACATGTGCTTTATTTCATGTTATACAACTAAAAGAAGCTACTGGAACTTACCTGTAGCACGAAATTTTTAGGTTAAAGTGCGAACAATGTTTTTGCACAAAAAGCGCGGACTCAATCCAGTCAAATAGAATGCAGCACTTAACTGTATTTTCACCTGTGAGAGTCTGAAACCGTTTCCTGTTTCACTTAGCACAAAATATGTGGACACTATTATTGCGGTACTTGCGAAAAACGAATGTTTCCTAGCGTAATTTTATATAAAGCGTACAAGAAACGGTACGGCGTACGGACACAGCGTCTTTCGTGCACTTCAATAATCTGTCGCTCGATTGCATCTAGAAACGAAGTCAACGACTTGAAATACCCTCTATACCTTACTAAAATTACCACTCTACTCGGTGTCTTGAAACGAACTGAGCTCTGTGGTAAAGGAAAAGCTTTGCCACCTGGAGCACAGCGGAGATGTCGATGTTAATTGCAATGAAGTGTGGTCGATGCCCAATTGATACCTTACCGTAACATAATCACATCAAATATACCCACGTGCTTATCATTAAGGTGTTTGTTTTGATAATGGAACTACGGTTGAGTGGCCTTTTTGCTCTTACTCCGACCACCTCCCATTTCCCGTTCACCAAGTTTGTCGCTTATATTCGAGTGCAGTCTTTTGTTTCACTTTGTGGCTCATGTAGTACCGAATTTGCGAGAGCGGTGAAAGTTCGTTTTGATTCCGATCGGACTGCTGGACTAACTATAGCTCCATAAATGTAACTTGTTCTCGTTGCTCTCGTAATATTTGTTTCATTGCAAATTCTTCGATATTCAGAGATTTTCCACTTTTACTTTCTTATGACCTGACAGTAATTAACTGGAGGCATCTTTTACTGGCCGTGTTTCGTAACTCAAGAAAGTTCGGTGCAACAGCTGAGATATAAATATGAAAATTTAAGGACGTTTATGTAATAAGATTTTTCATATTTTACTTTTACGTTGAAATAATGCAGGTTTTCATTAATTGGATTTTCAATTTTTTTATCGAATGTCGTGTTATACAACAGCACAATCGGAAAAGGCCAGTTTTTCCGAGTTAAGTCCTCTAGTTGTACTGACTCTGCGACTAACTCCACACTGCATGCAAATTGCGATTATTTAATCATTTTCGGCTTCACCAGTGTCTCAACGTTAAACGAAATATTATTTTAAACAAATAAGTACTGTTGAAAGGCAGAGCACTTATATAAAAAACGGAGGGATTCCGGCTTCCAACAAACACAACAGTTATGCACATTTGGGGCATAGACAATTACTACTGCCAATCGTCATTTTATCTAGCATGGAGGCAAATATTATAATGTTAAGGAAAAAATAAATAATGAATTGTGAATTTGAATTTGACAAGCACTAGTGCAGACAAGTCAAACTTGTTTCTAGTTCCTTCAGTTTCCTGTTTTAGAGAATTATCAACCAAGTAGTCAGCCAACATCAACAGAATTAAGATTTGGCTTTATTGAAAATTTATTCAGTTGCCATCAAATGCATTGCTCAACCACATCATATAAAAGTGCGTACAATTGGATCCAAAATGTATTCGTTCACAACAGCACACGTTTTTTAATAACTTGTGAGGTATAAGTGATAACAAAACTAAATGTTTAGTAATTTTGTTCATTCCTACCTAAACTACAAAAATAAAAAAATCCAATTCCACTCATTTTAAATTACACTTTATTTCAATAAAAATATAGACAGATTCCCTATTTCAACGCACAAAATATATTCGCTCACTTCCAATTTCTGGAAAAAGAAACATTTAGTACTTATGTTTACAGTAATAAATATATTAATTCTCAATATTTTGTAGGTCCTCCATTCTGTTTAGTTACCCTTACCAGTCTGCGCGATATCCTTTTACCAAATTTTCTGTCATTCCTGCAGTTATGGTGTTTCATTCCTCGATAAGAGAATATAAATAACAATTATAAGGGCAAACGCCTTAACTACATTCGTAGATTTATCTGATTTTACTTTTCTACTACAAAATTTAAGCGGCCGCCCCTAAACTTCCCCAAATTTTGAGTTACAAATTTTCTTTCTTTTCTTTTACAATACAAAAATTTGACTAATCTAATGAAAAACTAATTCAACTTATCTAACTCCTTGGTTATTCTTTTTGTTGGCTTCACCATCCGCTTCAGGGCAATAGCCGACTCCTCTACTGTGATTTGCTATTGAGACAATTTTTCTCGCTCCAATTCGATTTCCCTAATTGCTTATTTTTGGGATTTTTTTTGTTGTTTAATATAACTCCCTTTATATAGGTATCTTTTTTTTGAAGTTTTTTCTTTTACTTCTATACTACAGGTTTTTCCTTGTTTTTGACTTGTCCTCGTGCATACCAAATGGAACATTTCCCGTGCCCAACAGGAAAAAAGACAACAAAATGGGCAACGAAATTTCGGCATTGTCTTCTCAAACTAGGCAGATGGCGTTAAAATTAGTACAAAGTATCGCTTCGCCCTGATTGCTATGTGAACGCGGCCTAATAGTACGGCCATTTTGAACAAATACCCCGCCTGTTACACCGAAGAATCATCGCATTGCATATATGTATATATTTTTTGAACACTCACAAGAAATTGAACAACGGAAATGGTTCTAGAGCGCTCCTCTTTATTATCGGGAAATTGTCCCATTTTTAAGGCCTTTGTATAACAAATACCTTAATAAGTTTGGTCTACCATTTGTAATCCCTTGAAGGACTTATCGTAGGCCCATAAAAGTTACTGGATTCCTACTCAGGATCAAAAGTTATGTCGATTTATGCATGTCCATCTGTCAGTCTGTCAACACGATTACGGGAGAACGGAGCAACGTAGAAAGCTGAAATTTGGTATGTGAGTTTGTTATTTTACTTGTGAAATGAGCATAATCGGCCCACAGGAACCCCCCTCCTCGTATAATGGAAAATTTTAAAGTACTGCAGAATGCGTATTTCTAAAGATACGAAATTCAAATTCGACACTTATATACATAATACCAATTCTCAGCACTCCACTGAATATGAATGAATTTGGAGGAGGGAACCCCCCTTTACTCTACAAACAGTAATTCCATTATAACTTGCGTAAGAATGAATGAAAGTTTGAGAAATTGGTTAAAGTTTAACACAAAAAATCTTACATATTTGTTTTTATTGAAACCTAATACATAATTTAAAATGCCTATCAAACCAAACCAGAAAAGAAGGAACTTTAACAAATTTCAATTTTATTTCTAGCAAACAAATTCTTTTGCGTTTAAATAATATAAAATATAAAGACCTTATATAATAAGCACTTGCCTATTAATTACTTACTTACTTTGATTAGGAATTCATACAGGGATTTACTGCCAATTTTATTATTCTTATTTTATTCACACGTTGACTGCCATGGGGGTCACCGGTGACCGGCATTTAAAAGCTCTCTCACGACAAAGGCATTTTATCACGGAATTTTCTCACGAAAGCTTTTATGCTAATTACGGTAGTCAATGTGTTAAGGGTCGAAGACATCGAAAAGATGTACAAGTAAATAAACGGGGGTCTAATTCGTAGCTCTCGTGAATGCAACTTCAAATTTCAAAATAGAGCCATTTGAAAAAGCTAAAAATCAGTTTCTCGATTCAGTGAAAGCACAATTGTATATCACAGCACTTAGCTTGAAATGAATACCATCAGAGGACCGTTTTTCAAGTGGAATTCCATCGTTTGCCAATTCAAATTGCACAAAATGAATAATTTTGTTGCAATCAAGAATGATTTTTAATGTTTTTTATGAACGCTTCAGTATAGCAGTACGTGGGTTGAAGAAGTATACAAGCTTAATTTCGCCCATATTAAAGTATTCATAAAAACGAGGTAAATGTTCTTGCCCTTCTTCTCGTTCATGTTTTGTAGTTTAGAAAGTTTGGGTTGACTCGATTCGACTACGCTTTGCTGGTTGAATAGTCGTGTTGAGTTGATACTTGATAAGTTGTTTAGAGTATTTTTTGGTAGGGCACTTTTAGCTTTTGCGGCTTTGCAATTATTTATATTTTAATAAAGATTCGGGATTTAAACTTCTTTTTATAAAGGGAACCTGAACTTTACTCTAATGAATTATGATTTCGATCTTGATCAAACTCAATTTCAACTCTCAACCTTCTGCTTGCAAATACGCGACAAACTGCATTAAATAGCCTGTGTTTGTCTACTAAAGATACATCCTGTTTGTAATTCCACCTTTCGTATGCCGCTAATCTACCACCTTTTCTGAACTCCATGACTTTCGACTTGTTAAGATTGACACTTAGACCCCACCGATCACAATATAGTTCCAGTCTGCGTACAATACATTGTAATTTACTTGATTCCTCCGCTAAAATAACTATGTCATCTGCGTGCATCAAAAGGCCGACTTTGGTACCACCTATCTGCACTGCCTCTTCCAAAACATCTTCAAGATCGTTGATAAATAAATTAAAAAGTATGGGGCTGAGTAGGTCCCCTTGTCTTACGCCTCTACTTATTTCAAAATTTTGCGATAACTTCTTACCATTCTATACAAATGCCTTATTATTATTATTAATGATTTTGGCAAACTTTGACGACATTCCTTGACATAAAACGTTATATAAAAGCTTATAAAAGAGAGTCGGCGGCAATCAATTGAATCGAAAGCGGCCTTAAAGTCTACAAAGAATGCATATACTTTATTGTAGCCATCATTGTGACATAACTCAAGCAGGCTATATAGATTGAACATGTTATCTACCGTTGAGGAAGATTTCCTAAAGCCTAAAGAGTGTCAAACTCTTTGATTATGTTGTTGTAATCGCACCACAAATCAAGCCTTTGCAGAACGACACCAATAAACAGTTTACATATGCTGTTCAGAAACGATAATCCCATATAATTTGCAGGGTGGTCATTAATGTCTCCTCTTTTGTACAGGGGAAACATAATTGCATCCTTAAACTCAGTTGAAATATAACCAGAATGGAAATAAATGTTAAATTTAATCCTTAATTTCAACAGAAATTCTTCCGTAAAAAATTCAATAGGTATCCTGTTTAAACCTGAAGCTTTTCCGTGTTTTGCCTTCAATAGCGCACATTTTATTTCTGTGTCCAAGATTTCGATTGAAAATTCGGTTCTGCATATTGAGTGGGAGCTATTATTAAATGAGGATTGAGTAAAGTTTTGAAATAATCTTCAAAATCAACCAGAGAAATAGAATTACCACACAAAAACTTTTGATTCTTTAGTTACTTCACTAAAGTCCACCACCCTTTAGCATCTCTACTGTTGGCCAGCTTAAGCACAGATTTGGCCTGAACAGGTAAAGGAATTAAGAAACTGAATGCAGAATGTCCTAATGCTTTTTCCACCTGGAAATCTGTAGTCCTTTTGTTGGACTTTTCCATGACCGTTTTGTAGAAATGTAACTGAATTTCGTTGATACAGCGCTTAATTTCCACCTTCAAGGCGCGATTGGTCGTGGGCTCGTTGGAATGAAACTTAGACTTCAAAAAACCCCAAAGAAAAATGTCCAAAGGCGTTAAGTGGCACGATCTAGGCAGCCAATTCTGATCACCGAAACTAGAAATTACACGACCAGGAAATGATTGATGTAGCATTGGATTGTTTCTTGGGCTGTATGATAAATAGCGCCGTTTTGTTGAAATCACATGTCGTCCACATCTATATCTTGCAAATTAGGTTTAAAAAACTCGATTATCATGCTGCAATAGCGAGCACCATTAGCTGTCATGGCCTGACCAGCCGCATCTTCGAAGAACAATGGTCCGATGATGCTTCCAGCCCAGCAACTGCACCAAAGAGTGACAAGTTGTGGATGCATTTGTTTTTCAACAATTACTCGTGGATTTTCTAAACCCCAAATGCGACAATTTCGACAATTTTGTTGACTAACCAAGCCATGAAGATGAAAATGAGCCTGATCGCTGAAGATGATTTCCTTCGAAAAATCAGCAACCACTTGTTGTTGTTCCATAATCCATTCAACAAACTCTCTTCGCTGTGTGTGTGTTGAACTTTGTAAGCATGAAGATCCAAATTTTTTGTGAGAATACGCTTGAAGTGTCCAATTCTTCATCACGGCGCTGAATTGATGTCCTGGACTCTTAGCAACACTCTCACGAACCAAAACCAAACGGTTTAGGAAAATTTGCTGAAAATCAAAAAATAACACTAAAAGAAAATGTAACTCCAGTAGTAAAAGCCGCGAGAAGAATTCCATTTGCATTAGAAACTGAAGTGAAGAAAACCTTGGAAGAATTACAGAAACGTCAAATTATAGAAAGAGTTGAAGGGCCTTCAGACTGGGTCTCCAATATTGCTATTGTACAAAAACCGAATAAAGAGATACGGATCTGTTTAGATCCAAAATATTTAAATGAAGCTATAAAAGAGGAAAAATACCCAATACCGACCTTTGAGCAAATCGCATATAAACTAAGTAATAAAAAATTCTTTACAGTATTAGATCTAAAAGAAGGGTATTGGCAAGTTAACTTGGATGAAAATTCCAGCAAACTTTGTACTTTTGCAACACCTTTCGGTAATTTTAGGTTTAGAAGATTGCCATTTGGCATAAAGACTGCACCAGAAATTTTCCAAAAGTTAAATGAAAATAATTTCGCAGATATTCCAGGGGTAACTATTTATATTGATGATGTATTAGTGGCAGCTGAAACCCAAGAGGAACATGATAAAATACTACAACAAGTTATGGAAAGGGCAATTCAGAAAAACGTAAAGTTCAACAGTAATAAATTACAGTACAAGATAAATCAGGTCAATTACTTGGGCCATATCATTTCTTCTGAGGGTATTTCAGCTGATCCAAAACGCGTTGATGCTATTAGTAATATTAAAGAATGCAAAAGTGCAAAGGAAGTACAAAAATATTTAGGTATGGTAAATTACCTAAGAAAATTTATACCCAACCTGTCGGAATTATGCCAATCATTAAGAGAGCTATTAAGAAAGAATGTTCACTTTAAGTGGACATCGACCCATTCGCAATGCTTAGAGAAAATCAAAAGGGCAATAATAAATGCACCAACACTAAAATTATTCGATCCTAAAAAAGATATAACGCTCCAAACTGATGCATCAAAATATGGGTTAGGCTGTTGTTTAATGCAGGAGGGCCGACCAGTGAGTTTTGCTTCGCGGAGTTTATCATCAGCCGAG
>QYTT01077923.1:3660-18468 GCA_006980735.1 Dasypogon diadema | reverse complement strand
GTCTCTTCGTGCATTATCAGTTTTATTGCAATTGTTTCCTCTTTCAAGCGTCTGATACAACCATGGTAACTAATGTAATCGGCGTCAACTGATCATAACAAAATCCTACACTCAATTCTGTAAACACTACCTACCTTGGGGCTCCGCTGCCCATTAATCAGAGCAAAACTGATATCACCGAACGATGTGGCCAGTCCACTAAACTGGAGCAGTTCAATGTACAATCAGTGGCAATTTATCAGAGAAATCGGAAGTGCAACGAGATATCATTACAAGAAAGTGGTACAAACCGCAAAATGTCCAGAGTGTTAAACGTTTTGCGGTATGTATCTACCACCTTCTTCTTTGGAGTTACACGCGGAGAAATTCAAGCGGTAATAAGATATTCAACTAACTGCTGCTGATGCACTCCCATAGAATGATTCAGTGTGACTAACAAAAAAAAAATAACAAAATCTGGAATTCCGCCTACTTTTGCATTTCCCACGGCTCTCTGTGTCTCTACAGTGGACATGGACAACATATTGCTTAAGCCCCAGGGCATCTGGTGCTATGGGCGCAACACTATGCTATTTACATGATTTTTTAGGAGATTGGATTACGTTTGGTCGTAAACAATCTTCAGGGATCGTGGCCAATAAACAAGACAATTTTAATTCGGTTATCGAAGTAAATTTGCGGTGATAGGTTAGGGAAACTGCTCCAATGAAGGTAATTAGCCGATGCAATTTTATTGATAAGTTTGCATTCAATTAAGGACTATGGAGTTGTTGGGAGGGATTATATTGTCAGTGTTGGGTGTGTGATATAAGCCTAACAGAAATGAGGTTAAAATAATTGTTTCTCATGCCAACACCAATTTTGAGACAACAAATTGTTTTAGTCTTTAAAAGGGTGTACTATTTCCCATGATTGGCGAGTTATGTTAGTTTTCTATCTATTATAGGCATCTACATAACCTCGTCACTAACTATTAGATGTAATCAAATCCCACCGTGAGTCAGTCAGATCCAAGGACAAGACTAGCGGATTGTAAACCAGTGGATGGTGGAAGGTGTATGCTCTTTGTTTTTGTTCTTTAACGCTTGCCATATTCTCGAGATATCAAGGAGAGCAGCTAAACGTCAGACTTATGAGAATGATTGGGTTTGACGGAGAGCAAAATTTCATTTTCATAGAATAATTTCTCGTCCCATATAAGACATCTGATTTGGTTTCTATTCTGTGGTGACATTTAAAGGAGTTAGTCTTCTAATTATTTTAGATGGAATCGTTAAGGAAAAAGATATAAAGAAATTATAAGCAGTGACGTAATACCGGCCATCCAAGAGCTTAGTGCTAATACCACCGAGCCTATTTTTCAAGATGATCCTGGCTCATATCAAGACGTAAGTAGCAAGTTACTTAAATTAATACATTCTATTATTTCTCCAGTAGTATTAACTTTCATTTTTTACCGATAAAAATTTACAAAACTCTTCTAGGAACACCTTCGTTTCCTTGGGCACATAAAACCCAAATTGAAACCCAATAGGAAATGGTTTCGAATAGACGGAAAAGTCCGAAGCATAAATCATACAAATTTACTTTTAAAGCTGAATTTCTCATCCTCTGCGGTAAAACTTATTGGTAGCTTTATATTACACAAAAGTCAAATAGTATAAATACAAAACTCTATTTGATCCTTGAAGTCCGGTGTTCCCCAGGGTTCTGCATTGGCACCGCATCTTTTTAGTTCATCAGTGAGATGCAAATTGAAAGTCAATCCCTCAAAAAAGAAAAGGACCTAGTTTTACAGTGAGACAACCTGAACAGGATAATACCCATTCATACACTTCAAAAGTAATCAAACGTAATATTATATAAACAAGATAGGAGCTATTTGATCATTCATTCAACCTTTGCGTTGTATTTTCAACTGAAATGTTTTCTTCAAATTTTATTAATACTACTAAAGAAATTTAGTTTAAGAAAAGAAGACAAAATCAAAAGAAACAATCTACAAACTACAAATAGAAAACAAACAAAAAACATGTCTTCAAAAATTCTACAGGAAATTTTGTTGGTTAGTGAAACATTCTACGCAAATGATGAAAATTTGTTACTTCACACGAGAGAGTACCCTTTAAAAATCTTAAAGGAGTTTGTAGTAGACTTGAGAAAGGACGAACAAACATAGACTGCGTCTAGCTAGCTAAATATATAGTAGCGATACAGCAGAAAGAGGAAAAGTGTGTGTATGGCATAATTAGGCAATGGTTTTCATAATGAAGTACCTCATCGTTACGTTTGATAGCCACTTGGAACTGAGGCTTCTGTTTCTTTTTCTCAATGGAAGCGTGCGAACTGTGCGACGATATCGAGTTCTTTGCCTTCACCACCTCCTTAACAATCTGTGGAGGTCGTTTTGTGGTAGAACAAGTATTATTAGTGGTTGTTGTAGTGGTTGTGTTCGATGAGGATGCATTCGATGATGATGATCGAGAGGATAAATGTTGTGGGGGTGGATAGCGTGGTGGTACTTTGATAATTTCTATAAAGCTATCTGGGCAGTCAACAGGTAATTCCCGATGGGCTCTCTTCTCCCTCAGCTCATATTCGGGTGGACCTAGATCCCCAGAAGACGAACTGCGCGTACTTAATGAACCACAAGAGATGGTATTATGATGCCCACCAACCCCTTTACTATTGTTGTTGTTTTGCAAATTTCTGTAGCTTATCGAATCAAAGTCACAAGTGGATTCGCATACAGAACCAATCGATGATGGTTCTTTGCTTGATGATTTTTTACTGCATTCATCAAATGAGGATGAACCTTTACGGAATAGAGTTAATGGTTCAAGCTCTAGGGAAACCCCACTGTGACTACTGCTGCCACCACCCCCACTACCCCCACTGCCGTGTGTTTTTAGATGTTGATTGTGTTGTGGAGTCATTTGTTGCAATTGTTGGAATGCTTGTTGATGATAATTAATATGATGATGCTGTGTTTGTTGATGGGAATGATTTGTTTGCACACCACCCACCTGTGTCATACTGCCATTTGGTACTAAATTTACCTGTACTGGACGGGGTGGCGGATATCGTGGCGGTGTTTTATTTCTTGCTACAAATGTATCTGGAACATCGACAGCCATCTCACGATGTGGACCTGAAAGGAGTTCTCTGTTAAAATATTTGTGATTAAGATAATAAAAATATTTTACCATTATCTTGATTTACAGAAAGCATTGTCAACATTTCCTTGTCTATGTCTTTACTGTCCGAATGTTGATGATGAATATGATGACTGCCAATATAGTCATCGGGTAGGCAAGACTTTAAGTCTTCACCATCTATTACAACTATACTAGAACCGGATCGACGCCGGGGCCTGAAAGGTAAAAATTTTATTTATTAAAAATTACATAATTTGCATTATTTCAATATAAAGTTAAATTTTAAAATTTGGACTATTAATACAGAAAGATTGGTTTAATACAAATAAAGTCATTAAAATTCCTTCAATTTCTACAAAAGATCTGGAATAACACTGAACCTTTTCGCATCGTTTGTACTATTTGCACTTTCTGCACTTTGGTATAACCCAATAAATGCCCAGAAAATTGGTCTAAAAAATTAAGAAAGTACAAATAGTACAGACGTACTATAATAAAAGGCAATGAGTGTAAATAAATGAAATGACGGGTAAATAAGAACAAATAGCAAAGATCATTAATAAAAAGAAATAAACAGTAACGGACCCAGATAGCTCCCTTGAGGAACGTCTAACATCGCGTGAACAATATTTAAATCGAATTAATCGAAATTTTGGACGGCATTTGATAGAACTTGATGTTAACCATAATCAAAATAGAAAACACTTGTTTCAGTTCTACAATATTTTATTATTTTCTACTATATGAACTACAGCAACGCGTTTCGCCTTATTTAGGCAGCCTTAGTTGTTGAAAATAGTTGTTCTGTGTTGTTCAAAACTAATTAATCGAATTTCATTTTACCAGTTTAGACTGTAAATTGATTTGGACACATCTTAGGATCGGATACGGAAGGTTCTTCTTCTGTGCTAAGCTTAGATTGTGGTAACCCGCTGGGATCGATTTTGAGTCCACTACTATTCTCAACTTTCATTAGCTAACCATTAGCTAATCTATTTCAATAACTAATGTCAAAATGATTATATCCTCGTGCTGTTTCATTATATTGATTCCCGCAAAAGGGCTACCAGTTCAATTCTTAAAAGAAATCTCATCGTAAAACTACGGAATAACAAAGATTTCGCTTGTACAAACAAACCTTCCCCACACATAAAGTCACGAAATGTTATGCTAGTGACACGGGAACACCCTGTTTAAGTAAAAAGATGATAATAGCTGAGAAATTACCCTTTCAAAACTGACATAAAAAACACTCAAATTTTGCCCTGATCATATTCCAAAATATCTTATAGGTGCCTTTCCTAAGTGGTTAATCGAAATTTCATGAAAAAAAATTTCTCCTATAGACTTACTCCTCAAAAAAAGAGTATCAAAAGTCAGGTCAGGTGCATCGAATTCGTCATCCATCACTGACTGCACTTGAATTTTTCAAGAACAGGTTTTCTGAGGTCTCATCACTCTTCTTACGTGCATTTCTTTTAGCCAAACACAAAAAAGGTTCCAATTGAGTTAAAATTTAAGAAGGGATTCTTCCCACAAAAAGAAGCCCCGAAAATTCAGTTCAGGCTTAGAAGGTATTTTATCTGTTTTTTTTTTCCTTCTTCTCCTGCCATACCAACGTATCATCCTCGGCCCAGACATCAAAAATTCTTTGTTGCGGGACAAAAGCAGGAAGTGAATTGGGGATAAGTTGAAATTAAGAGGGATGAAAAGAAAATCGGCGATAAAATGGACCAATTAAATTTTCTTTTATAAAAATTTTTACCCCAAGTTCCTCTCTTAATTCCAATTTCATAGATCCAATTTGAGAAATTCCTAAGTGCATTAAGACGATTACGAAAAAGTTCTACGTCTCATGTTAAAGTTCAAACTGGAAATGATCTCTTACGGCAGCGAGCGGCTGCGTTTCCATCAGATTCATCGATTTTAGAATTGAGGAAGAGCACAAGCATAGCACTTGATTCGGTTCTTTGGTACCTTCGATGGAAGCTGTTCTTTCGGACGTGATAGAATCACCGTTCGAAAGAACCAGTAATTGAACGATTTATTGGAAAATTCATGGTAGATATAATTCACATCCAAGAAGAAGATACGGTATCTACCTATAGAGAGCGTTCTGAAAAAAAAATGAAACTTATTTCCTTCGTTGGAAGTCATCCCAGTATTAAAACTTTTTGGTTGGCAGTTTGCCAGTAAATCGCAATAAAATCTTTCTTTTTTTCTACTTTTTACGATCACAACAATTTCGAGCATAATAGACGAGTTTTTTCAGCATTTTTTTCAAGTTAATTAACTTAAAACTCTATAAACTCTTAATCTCGCCCAATTACTTTTACATTAAGGAGAAGTTGGACAGATAAAGACGTCTTGAGTGTATAGGAAATGTAGAGAGACCTGGGGAGATGATTTACTGCGTTTATTTAGATAATTCGATGAAAAATGTTGTCCGAGATAACAAAAACATTTCGTTTTTATTTTAAAGAGCTCCAGACACGAAATAGCAGTTTTTTATGTCTCTTAGAATTGTTGAAAGAAATTGAGTGCCCTCACAGACCATTAGTTGGAGTCGTGAGATATGACTTACGTTGAAATTTTGAAAACAAAAAATTTATAGACAAAAGTAAATAAAGCAGTAATTTCTAATAAGTATGAGCTGGGGAATCCTGTAGAGCCTCCGTTGGATGAATTTAATACGATATAATACATTGCTAATATTATTTTAATTATAATTCGCCACTTTCATTTTTCATTTGGACGACAATACGAAGTGGAATTGCTTCAACCTTCCGGCACAGTCGGACGTGCTTCTATTCTATTCTCGTAAGATCTAATTAAAATGCTCACTGATAACCATGAATCAATAAAAATTTGTTTGTTGGAATAATTATAGTTTCCGCTACATTGCCTTTAGCACGTGGTGTACCCCAGGGTTCTGCATTTGGGTCCCTCTTATTTATTCCTTCCATCGATGATTTACCGGTGGTAGTTCACGACATAAATATCCACCTTTATGCGGATGACGTGCAACTATGTTTGAGTTGACATAACCCTTTGTTCGAAGACTCTGTTGCTCGCATTAATCCTTATTTAAATAGAATGTATATGATTCTTTGAAACTTAGTGACGTACAGTTGAAAAAATCGTAGTTTTCCAGTTTTTAGAATCACACACCCCTATGTATGCCAAACAAAGTAAAGGACCTAGGATTGTTTTAAATCTTTCATATGCTGTTAGCGCAGCGTTCTCCAAATTGAACATTACCTGTTCTTATGAAATAGAGATCACTTCAAATGGTTGTGTTCGTTCCGTTTATCGACTACGAAGGTATGACCATATTTCTCTATACCAACAGTCGGTGTTCGAGTATTCCTTGAATTCTATCCTGAGACAGAGCTCTATATAACATTTTTGTATCGTTTTCTGCATACGACAAAACTACATTTTCTAAAAATCTGTCGTGGAGAATTCTTACATGGTCGGAGCCATGCGGGGTAATCTTCACAGTAATATTAGAGCAGCGGTTACTATTGGTCCATTCAAGACACTTCTAAAAGATCCACCTATGTTTGCATGAAAATAGAGCTATCATACGAGTATTGTTATTGCCTTGAAATATTTCTTAATAAGACAACCCTCGGGTACCATTTGAAAACCTAACGTCGTACGGTAATTCAGTGGAAAACAATAAAAAAAAACACTCTTGTCCCCAACCAAAGAAAAAATAATAATAATTGCGCACTTTTAAATTAAACTTTCGAAAACGCCCCCTAATATTCCCAGAAAATATTTTCAAATCGTCTAGAGCTGAAAAATTCCCATTAAATCTAATTTGCTTACACTTCAGTTATCAGTTTCCCATGACGACGCGACGGTGCAATGGTCGACGTCTTCGAGTTCATTGTTTGATGTACCTACAACAGATGACGGTTGACACAGGTACAAAAACACCATTCAACAGGTAGGAGGGGAAAAAAATGCGAAGCCTTCCTTAACCATAAGACCATAAAAACAAGACAGAATAAGAAAATAAGAAGGAAACAACACTAGGGACCGGGTCGGCGGGACATTAACGTAAAAGGCAAACAAGGTACATATACTCCTGTCGTGTCATAAGAAAAGCGAAATTGTACACCACGAACGAAAAACAGGCCCAAAAGTTAGGTAAACAGAAAATCCCAAGTAAACGTTAGCGCACTCTTCACCGTCCTCGAACTGGGAATATGAGAGTGTCCTCCTCGGGCAATTGAAATCTTCAAGGTGTAGCATACAAAACAGGCGACGTTCAGGTACAATCCAAGAAAACTAAAAGAAAATTCCCAGAACCTGTGAATCATGTGTGAAGAATGAATTTGAGACGAGCCCAGACAAAAGGAAAATCCCAATGACCAAGGTTCCATTGGAATTGGATTTTGTGCTGTATACTCTGGCCTCATTTCTTTGCGGGCTTAAGTTAAGATACTTGAACGAGTCTCTTACCAATTCTTTAAGAATCTCATTTTCTCCTTGAAAATCCAATGGATATCTGAAAATAAAGCTATACACGAAATTTTTTTCACCAGAACCCAAGTTGTTCACTTTTCACATTTCACTGGTTGTCTAAAGATCTTTTTTATTTATTTTTGCACTGTATAAAGTTGTCTTTGACTCCCACTAATTATAGAAGCATTTACACCTGTAAGGTAACCGCGGAACCGTTCCGATCATACCAAAAATTGAGGCACAAACGATCATCGCTGCGGCGCACATTCAACTGCACTACTGCGGCCAACGCGATAGCATTAATTGCGCGGGGGGATGCGTTAATTGCACTTTAATGTGACTATGGAGATAATTGAGAAAAATTCTTCCGACGATCGCAAAGAATTCCCTGAATTTTCTACCCTACGCTACGACTGAGGTGCTTCGGATCACCTCAGCACCTGAGATGGACTCGAACTCAAGAACTTCTACCAGATCCGATCGACCGATTGTTGATGACTGAGGTTAAGGCTATACTGGGTCTGTCTGGCTCTTGGATTCTCCATGGAGGAATGACGTGCAAGGCATGAATACTATTACGGAGCGGTGTGGATTGTATGATGCTTTACTTGCTTGCTTGACGTGCTTGGCTCTAGGCTCTGTGGCAGCTACAACACTGCCTATCAGGTGTCAGCAGGGAGGAATTCTCAAGCTCAAGTCCACTTTACAACCGAAGCAGTCGACAGAAGCCAAGATCTTTTTTTTTTGTTTGTAAGAAGAAATTTATGTTGGGCTTGTTGAGTTATGAGATTTTATGTTGCCGTCTTGTGCACTTGAGATTATTGTTGTTGCCAGGTGAAATTAGCACTGAGAAAATGATATTTTGATGACATTGTTTCATCAGTGAGGCACGAAAGTGGGTCTTGGGGAAAACAATTGAATTGTGTTAAAAATGTCGCCTCGACTGTGCTTGGGATTGGTCTGACTGCATTGTTGCAACTAAATCTCGTGACTATCTTCGAATGGTACAATTTTTGGGTTTAATTATATTTCGCGATTATTTATCATGCATGATTGTCAAGAGCAACAACAACATATGCGGTTGTAGATGCAGATAAAGCCAGATTTTCGTGATATCTTCGAAATTCGTAAAGCACGTAAAATATTTGAATGATAATTTCAAGAAGACATGAACAGCCACAGCCATATACGAAAACTAACCAACTTTTTTATCGAATTAGTAATAACGAGCGTTGGTTCGGAATCTTGTTTTCTAGCCTGTATTTTAGTGCAAAGCTTTCTAACAGATAAATATCTATCGGTTTGATTGTCACTAAAATGTTGAATTTCCTGGAGTACCACAGGGCACCCATCTTGGCAATGAGCTTGTCTGATCTACAGCCAGATTTAAAACTTGGAAAGATCAAGAATGGGCATTTGGGGCCTGCGTTTCAGATATCAAACAATAAGCGGAAGGAAGCCAGAAATTTTCTGCAGAACAAAAATATGAATACATTGGAGAATCTCCAACAAAAAACTGTCTTCTTTTGAGATAGCAGAACAACAATAAAAGAAAACAAGAATTTATTCAGAAAATGTTCTGAATCTTGCCTGTGCTTCAAGGTGCTAAATCTGCTGCAGCACTTGATGGGTCTTCAATTTTTTTCTTTTTCTTCGCAAGAAATTGTGGAATCCTAGATTCCTGGTCTCTGATATATTTTAGAAATATTTCATCTTAGTTTTCTCAGAATGGATGTAGTGAACTCGGATGGACACAACTCCATCTACAGGAGAAATATATGTATAGATGGAAACCTTTCTTATATATTTGCTTCTGGATATTAATCTAAAAAGTGCTTTGATTAATGTTTTCCGATTTTTAAATGCCTACGGATAGTACAGGGCTCCAATCTGGGTCCTATGATATTAATTTTTGAAAAGAAAATACCTACTGTCAGCTAGACGAACAAAGAAAAACTTATTTTGTTGCCTTTGGTCATACATAACTCCATAACAACGAATATAACCATTGCTATATGCTCCAAACTTTATGCTATGCAAGACAATATTTAAAATTTCCAACACACCTTTTATTCATGTAAATCCAACTTGTTCCATCTCCCCTTTTATGTGATAGAGCACAAAAGATAAATCCACCCACATTCTGGTCCTATGGTCTGAATTAAAAAAGATCCATTTCGTGAGCACCGAACATAAAGCGTCATAACAAATTGTGATACTTTCGAGTTGATAAGAAAAATTCCAACCATCAGAACTGGAATTCAACCACACCACCGTCTCCAAGAATATCGCTCCTATGGTGCTGGTCATGGATGGCGCTCACTATCGGAAGTCACTCATTTACAGAAATCACAGCAAGTTACATAGAACTACACACACCAGGGAAAAATTTATACTACAATCTAGATAAATGTTATCAGCAAGAAAAGAAATGCATTTCAGCATTAGAAACGAAAATTCTCAGGTGGAGAAAACAAAAGGTGATCAAAGTACATTGGTGGAGCCGCTCAATCCCGGTTTAGCGAATACAGGAAAAAAGAATAGAAAATGCTCCACAAAAAAAGAAAACAGCGTCGGATTCCGTGAGCCCGCTAAAAGTGAAGACGTTTTCTTCCATTTTCTTCAAGTTTCCCCGATATTTATTTCTCCCCAGTGAATGCACTTGCAGTTCATGGATTATTTCCTTTTTTTTGTAGTTTATTTTTTGTTTACTGTTAGATGAGACTTTCGACTTACGTTTGTTATGAACGGATGGAAGAACGTTAAAAGCATGCACGACCATTTTTTTCCCTGTTCAGATATGTTCATGTATATCACACTCAGATACTTGGGTAAATTTGCTTTGGATGAGTAAATAATTGCACCCACCCTCACCTCATATACATACTTCATGTTTTCTGTTTATATGTCTTCTTCCACTGGCGGAATTTTAATTATACACCTTACCTTTGTAACTTGTAACACGGCGGGCGGGGAGTTCGTTATCACAAGTGCTGTATGAAGTTGCCAGCATATAGTATTACAGAAGTGAAGCATAGAAAGACGAGAAAAGTTTTTAGGTAGTATGAAATAAATATTAGATTCTGGAACAACGAACAAGGTAAAAGTTTTTTACAATTTGAAAGATTACATAAGTGGAAAACATTTTTCATTATTCATAAAATTCCGAAGTGGAAATACTTCCGGCACAACAACTTCAGGAAAGAGGCTTCAAAATAACAGAAAAAGCTTCCTTTTAAACAGCACGACAACGTTTTTCATGGTAGATCATGGAAAAACACATGAAATATATATCCAGATATTATTTAATGCATAATAACGTAAAGTGAAGCTGTAGGAAGCTGAATGAAATGAACTTAAAAACTTCTTATGCTATTACGACATTACTTTCGATATATCTCGGATACTTTTAACTAGGAAAACAATTTTATAACAAATGATTGAATGAAATGAACTTATAAACTTCTTATGCTATTACGACCATTATTTTCGATATATCTCGGATACTTTTAACTAGGAAAATTAGGAAAATTTGCACTGTTTTTAAGCAGATTTAACTTGCCCAATCCTCTATGATATCAGTCTCATCAAACTAATAAATCTGAACATAACACGATTGTTACATCTGCTTTAATATGTAGTACTAACTTCGATAAGCTATTTACAACGAAACAAAGAAAGGCCTGAAATGTGTGCCTTGAGGAACTCCTAATCTTCTTGAAGAAACAAAATCTAAACAAAATCCTTTCCGTTTTGTATTTGCTGCCTTTTAACACTGATTGACACTCATTTTCAAGACAATCTAAGACCAGCACTCATTTCGATCCTCAAAATTGCTCTAGACCAGCTGCGAGAGGCATTTACTTAATGTTTAGGTTTAGAAAACGAACTATTAAACACATTCGCTGCGGTGACCCACCATTTAAGTCATGATAAATAGTTCTCTCGCTGCAAAAGCATTTTTGTATGGAGTTTTCTCACGAATGTTTCTAAACAAAATCCGGTCTCCAATGTGTTAAAAAAATAACAATCTAGATTTAAAAAGGTACCGAATCTGGTCGATTGCAACTAATTGTAACATGGTATGGCTCAATTGATTAGATTATAATCATATTGATTATCTATTTACAGATAAATCGATTTCTTAGGAGCTTCTACTTTTGTAGGTTCACAACCTACACGACATATTGTAATCGTGTTAAATTGAAGTTCAACAGTCCAGAGCATCTTTTCTCTGATCTACTCCGCAATTACTAAATCCAAAATAGACGTGTCAAGCTTCAGGTTTCGCGGCCATTCATTATAAATTCACGTTAATAAGTTTTTTGTGGAGATTTATTTTTGCGTGGCTTCTCTGGTAAGTCGATACGAGAGAATTTGCCTTGGAATGCGAGTAAATTTTTGTTTACCAAACAACTTTGAAGCGACTGAAATTCTTTTCGGTATCAAAAGCAACTTTACCAGATCAACACTAGCTGGCAAGCCAATAAAACTGTCGGCTGTAGAGCATTGTGACTGTAATAATTTTGCAGTTTTTTTTTATACTTTGCACAGTGTAACGTTGCACTGTGCCTGGGAATAAAAGTTCTGAGTCACAAATTGTAAGAAAACGCAGTGTTGCAGTGTACAACTGCAAATGTTTAGGAAAGATTGACAAATTTGACGTGACCATTTGATGAATTCAAAGGAAGTTACCAAAAGTTTACGATTTTTCGCATGATCTACCACAGCGAGTCCAGTTGTAAAAAGCTTGTGTGCAAAATCTCTTGGTTTGGTCCATTAAAATCTTCAGCCAACTCGAACTGAAAAGTACGGAACCAACCACAAATTTGCATGCACACAAACTGATGGGAATCTTATCTTGGTTCCAAGGTCTCGGTGATTGAATGATAAGCAAAAATCTGTGGGAATCAACTACCACGATTAGTAGGGTAGACGGTAGCATGTATCATACCTGCTATGTGGAGGAAAAACGTGGAAACCTCTTGCCTCTGATCTACGTGATAATGATCCTTCCTTCGGGGTCCATCATGTCCGATCTTTGATGAAATAATTACTTCTTGGATAGAGAGACTACTTGCTACCCAATTGTATAGTATGAAGTTTTTCTCGTACGGAAACTGGATTATCGGAAATAACATAATTCCGTAAAAACTGACCTTTAGTACTCTCCGGACGTAAACAAGTAAAGTGATGACTTCAGAGGTGCATGTACTGAAGTTCATTGCAATTTTGTGCAAAGGTAAGCGAAAGAACAGTTGAATTTCCTTAGGAATGAACTTTGGACTGAAGCTATCGCGTATATTTACATTCCAGTCATTAAATTTATGTTTACTGCTGGCTTGATTGGCTTTTTTACGTTTTTGAATATTTTATTGATAAAACGCAATGCCTGACTGTAGACTCAAAATTTTGTTTTTAACATTTTATAGCGCTCTTTTTAGATTTTTATGTGCCATATGCCTTGGTAAAACACAAGGCTGATTTAATTCATTACTCACATTTGCGAAACTAAAAAATTTAGAATAACTTGCATATACTACAAATTCTTAGAATCAAGGCGTGCTGACACAACAATCTCATGAAGATAAAAAGTGCGGCTTCTAGGAACTTAACATCCTTCAGAAACTAGTGCTGCTATGCTGTACTTCATTTTATTTCAATAGAAATGAAAATATCTGAGGGACACCCAGTTCACCCAGTAACACAGTCACTTCTCACATTTCCTCGAATATTCAGATTCTACGACCCTTAGAACGTTATCGAATACCAAAAAAAACAACCCATCCTTTAGTTGTTGGAAACCTTTTCACAAAATGCTACCATTTAGCAGGGCTTAGGCACAAATTGTTGTCATTTCGCAGATGATTACACAAATTTCCGATTGAAATCTTAAAGTTTTCAATTTGCTTACTTAGCATGTTGTAAGCCCAACAGAAAATTACTTCATAGAGTAAAATTGTCATCCCAATACTGCTCCTATCCGAAATTTCCAGATAGTATAAGATAAGGCGTGTAAGGCCATAATCATAGAACCTTCGTTCACATCAGTGAAATCCTTTAACTTCCGACATTTTCCCACGCTTTTCCTTTTTTCTTTTTGTGCTGAATTGTGGGATGTTACTATACCTTCAATCTCACAGGGATTGCCCTCAATCCTTAGGATTTAAGTAAGTGCAGTGATTCATAGTAGGTATTCTCAAGTTCTACACACTTTTCCTTGTGTCGTAATCTCTTGGTGGTGAGTACGCGACACCTTTAGATGGAAACTTCATCCAAGGAGGATTATCAAGGACGATGGCTTTTTTACCTGTTGGGAGAAACTGGAAAAATTTTAAAGTTAAACCCAATTCAGGTGAATTTAGTGTGATGAGACATTTTTTCCATGAAATGATGAATTGTAGGAAAAATTTTTATAGTTTTTGTGTTATAGAGAAATCTGGCATCAGCTGGGAGAATTTGAAATCTTTTTATCTTATCACTGAGGAAAAGTTTCTAAAACAATTTCAGTAGATCCTAAACCAGGCATAACACGAATATGCAGCAGTCCTTTAATACTAACAATATTAACAATACACTGATCATGTCATAATTATTTATTCGCGATATCAAGCAGTCTTACAATCTTCTGTAAAAAAAACCAACAACGAACATCTTTAAGTATCTTCACAACACAATTTCTTGTGCTCAAGGCAAACATTAATCATTTTCCGGTTGTCTTGCTCCTAAGAGACTACACGAACCCATATCTATGAATTATAGAGGAAAGTTTTACTATTTTCAGATAGAAAAGTAATTTTTATGTAGAATTGCAATTTTGTTAACGCAACAAGCAGTGTCTCCATAAACTAATGACCAAGACCCCTGTTTTGGGGTCAAATATTGGCAGAAATTTTTGTGAAGTTCTTTTAATAACCCAGCAAAAAAATTAAACGTGTTCATCTTCCTCCCACGACTGGCTCATTCATCTTTTTTCTTGAAACCTTGAACGTAACAACAGTCGCACCCATGACCATTTCAGGTATTCCGCGAAAGTAACACAGCACACAACCAACCGCCAGAGAAATGAGATATATGGTACCGGTCGCCATATAGAAATCATAAAAGAATAAATCAAAGTTATCCGTTCCGGAAGGTCAAAACCGGAAGTGCCATCAGGTGTTCGTTTTTT
>QYTT01077918.1:0-20970 GCA_006980735.1 Dasypogon diadema | reverse complement strand
CTTAACAACTAACCAATTTTTGATAAAATTTCTGTATTGTGTTAGCGGTAAAATTTGATTTGAATAGCTTTCCGTTATGAACTGAGTTCTCTTTGCTGCAATTGTGACACAGTTTTCAGTCGTTATATTCCCGCGGTCTCGGACGTAGGTGTAAGAAATAATTCTGTAATTTTTCTGAAATAAATTGTGGAGATTATGAAGTAGTAGTTTCGTGTCTTTGATAAATTCGCTCATAATCCCAAATAGTGAAAGACATTTCACTGGGCATTTCTACATTAAACTTCCTAAAGTGAAGAAATTTCCACATAAAATTTTCAATTATTTTCGAATGTCTAAAGTAGTGATTCTCAACCACTGTGCCGCGGCACTTTTGTGTGCCGCGAAATTCTTAAAGTGTGCCGCCAAATTTTAGAAATGTATATAGTAAAAATTATAATGCTTTTTTTTATTACGAGTAAAGTTTATATTAAAGAAAAGTACTTATATGAATATGTTAAAATTATTAAATAATATAATTTAAAAAGAAAATGTACAAATTATATTAACAGGAATAGGTATTTAAATCTATAAAAAAAATTTTAATTAATTGTTTTGTAATGCGTTCTTTCTTAGAATCATAAGCTGATTTTTATGCTTCAAGTAGGCTCAAACGCGTCAGGCTGCTCGTTCTTTGGAAGCGTTTTCATACGAATTTTTTCGTCCGAATAGGGACGTTTACGTACGAATGATCCCATTGCATTGAAACTATTTTACACAGTATATTATAGGTAAGTAAACAACTTTTAAACTTATCTTTTTCTTTGTGTGCCGACAAATTTTGAAATCGTTAAAAGTGTGCCGCGACAAAAAAAAGGTTGAGAATCACTGGTCTAACGAATCATTTGACAAATTACTGCATAAAGTGAATCCTGGGATTTTGCGAGAGGACACAAACATGTGACTAGCAATACCACCTGAAGAAATGCCAGGTTTAACCTTGCGGTAAGTGCAAACTTAAATAAAAACACTTTTTTATTTATTGAATGTGATTTCTTTTTTTTTTCAAATTGGATAACAAACAAAACAAGTGAAACAAACTTGTACGGATATAATTCAATTCACGCCACTAGCGTGTAACGCGGTTTTGAAAAAATCCATGTCTTCATCAGATTCAGAAGTTGAATATCGTCGGCCTAATCCTAAAACCTCGTAAGTGCCAAAGCTCAAATTTTACAGGGGAGCGAGAAAACTGTACAATTTATAACTTAATAACTTGTTCGCTGCAGTATTAAATTTTTTCATATTGGGCTAATGTCGGAAATCAATTGGTAATATATTTACACCCGTATATGATATTATACCCTATGTGATAGGATATATTAGTTTTAATCCAACGCTTGTAACGCATACAACCAACAATTCTAGAACAAAATGAATTATATACATGCTTAAAATGTGAAAACAAATCGATTTAAACATATCCGTCCGTCCGTCCGTCCGTCCGTCCGTCTATCCGTCCGTTCGACCGTCTGAATACACGACAACTCGAAAAGGAATTGAGCTAGAAGGCTGAAATTTGGTATGTATTACCTTTAGAAAATTTGTAGATCTGAGTTTGAAAATGGGTTAGGTCTCCCCACTCCTTCAATGGGCTGTCATATTGAATTTTTAGATTATTTGGAATAATTCAAAATGAAGCAACCTGGGTCTCTCAAATTTAGTACACAGCGGTTTTGTGAAATATCAAATTAACAAAACAAAAATATGCCATATCTATCCATGCACTCCTTAAATATTCTATTCCTTTTTCCCTTTTTGTTTTATTATCTCGATCCTTCCAGCGGTTTTCTTTAACTTGGTGTCGCTTTTTCCGTTGCCTTCTCACAGAAATATCCGATGAAGTAGTTGTGTCAACGTCTGCGTTTGTCTCTGAAGAATGCTCATCTGCACTTATTCCAAGAGGAATTTCGTTTTCAATTCCGTCAAGTAAATTAAAATTCTCCATAACCTACTTCAAAACACTTCAGTTTTAGTAAATATTAAATAACAAATGCAAACCTTCAACTACTTAAACTTGCACTGAGTAAAATCACGATCTAACAATTGCGGAGTTACGAGCTTTTATGAACAGATTTAATGCTCTAGGAGTTACGAGCTTTTTAAACTACATTTTTAAGGGATTTCCCGTTTTTCCTAAATTTCTAAATTTACGTCATAGATACCTTGCGGCTAGTGTTACCGTTTGCGATCGAAAACACGAAATCGTAAAAAGTGGAGTTACGAGGGTTTAGGATTAGGCCGACGATATGTTCCTGCAGATTTGTATTAGCTTTCCACTTTTGTCCATATCGTGCTCGTGGAATATTTGAGTTGGAAGTCGTTGGTATGGGATCAGGACTTAAACATTCGACCTCAATGATGGGAATATCCGAAGAAGTTTCAGGCGCAATTGTTGCTTCAATCGCGTTAACATTCAAATCTATCCATTGGACTTTTTCAAGTCTACTGATATATTTAATTTAATTAAAAAATCTGCTCGAATAATCGTTTGAAAGAGAATTAATTATTGACAAAAGGAAGTAATTTTGAAAATTTGTATTAGTGTTATTTATTTCATTATCATTTGAAAATTGACTGATTCTCAAAACTTGATAAATTTTATCAGCAAGTTTCAACTTTTCTTCTAAATTTTGTCTACCCACAGACAAAAGAGAATTGTAGATATTCTGTGGTAATTTCTGCATCTATAATTTTCTAGATTAAATATCAATGATGCTCCAGACAACCTTTACATTGTACGATAAACTTCGGAAGGTCTGTTGTCTCCTGTTTTGGAATGACAATTCCGATTCTGTGAACCGCTGAAGTAAAATCTTTTTTAAATTTTCATATTTGTAATTAGCATTGCCCGAATGACATCGAGAATCTCTATAGTGATTTCCGCAGGTAACGACAGTAATTAATATTCGTACTTTGTATTGTCTAATGTAATATTTTAAGTATTGAATTGCGCTTCGGCTTAAATAAACCAAGCTTCTGGGCTATTTTTTTTAATGTATTGCCTAAGCTCAAGGGACAACTCTAAGATGCACCCAGCACAGCTTAGGTGGAGGGAAGTTAAGGAAGAGGAGATTGGGAAAATAACCTGACAAATGTTGCAAGTGAGCTACAATTTTTGGAATGAAATTACTGTGCAACATCCCAGTGGCTTCGCAAGTACAATTTTCGTCAATAGAATTGCTTCAACCACTCGCACCCAGATATATCGCCGCGTCCTGTGCAAGATTTGAATCCACGCCAGCAGAGGACAAAATTTCCAGACGTGCGCCTCAGCCCGCTCTGTCACCGACGTGGGTAAATGTTAGTATGTAGTTAGAACAGACATCATTAAAAAATTTTTATAGGAATATTCACTCGTGAAACGTTAAAAAAATTGAGCGGATGGAAAACTTACGCCGATGAAGTAACTTTATTAGCATTCGACGATATTTGTTTCTTTCTTTTAAATATAAATTTATCTTTTTTTTTAAATTTATTTATTTATAAGATTTAGAATGATTAAATTTTTTTACAACCAATCTTCACACAAAATTCAGTTAACTAATAAAAAATTAAATGAAAAAATAAAAAAGAGACGACCTTAATTTTTTTTCTTTATTTCTTTCTTTCTCCTTTTATTAAATTGTTATTTATTTTTTCTTCCTTCTTGACACTTGGCTTTCTTTTGTCTTGATGTTCTTCTCTCTTCTCTCTTGACATTCATCTTTCTTTCTGATAGAATGATTTCTATCACGGTTTACAGACTACAAGGTTAGCCAGGTTTGATTTTGACATGTAAATAGTGACGTCACTCTGGATAAATTGAGCTCGACTCTTTATTAGAAGAAGAAGATACATTATTTTTGCATTGTTTTTGTAGGTGAAATTAATATTAATTAAATACATATTTGAAAAACCCTCGAACACAACTAAAAAACTGCCTCACTTATCGCCAAATTTGAAAATCGTTACCATGGAAAAGCTGTAAAATCAAAGCATCCACAGTGACGTCATAAAATGGCGATTCAAAGTAAAAACCTGGCTAACCTTGTAGTCTGTAAAGCGTGGATTTCTATTTGAATGCCAATTTTAAAAGTGTTTTAAAGCTCCTGATAAATACACTTGTGAAAAATATTATTCAGTCAATATCAGAGTACAGTGCATGTTAAAATTATTTACTCATCATTTGTTTAAACTTAAAAAATTATAAACATGAAATGCTTAATAGTTATTATTATCGTCTGGCACTTGCTTCATACCACTCTCAGTTTATTTGTTTTTAGCTCACTTGGTAATGCATTTTTTCCACTTCCACTACATCGCGGAAACGGTAGTCCGCTGTTTAAATGATCAATCAATCGATATGTGTAGTATCGAGTGAATAACGAAAGTACCAGTTCGGTTATTTTCTCGGCTGCGTCAGTTAAGTTTTGTCCTCAAAAAAGAAAAAGAAAACAAAAAAAAAGAATTAGACTTGAATTCTACTTTACTTCAGTTATTTAAGCAGAATGTGCACATACATTTTCTCTCCGTCCCTATTTTCCTCTCAGTCAAGGTTGTACTGTATAGCATCATAGGACATCACCTGAGGCTTGGCTTCACTGCAAAAAAATTATCTCTCTTAGAATTATAATCCGAATTAATCTGACAAGGAGAGGCCATGACCTAGGCATCATCGATTTTCATGAAATTCCGTATACATGTAGTGGGCGTCGGGTATAGTATACTCTTAAAGTAGTAAGACCCAAAACTCCAGGACAAGCAAGGATATGCGTTGCAAAAAATGTATTTTCAGCTTATACACAAAAAACAAAGCGCTCCTGCCAGCGGTGTGGTAGCGTAGTGGATAAGTGTCTGACTGTTAACTCGGTGACGCAGGTTCAATCCCCGTCGTTGTGGGTTTTGCTTCTTGCACTTTTTTTCAGGAATTTTTTCAAGATTTTTTAATGATTTAGAAGACTGTTTCATTTGAATTTCTGAAATCATTGTATGCAAAAATTTTAATAATTAGTGCATTAAAATAAAAAGTAAAACTATTTTGTATGAATTTTTAAAATTAACTTATTTCCCTCTTCAATTAACACGCTATACGTCAGAAAATGTCTGACGTGCGGCGTAACTTTGTTCCCAAAAAGTCTTTTTCTGTTACATAATCTCGACATGAATATGTCCTTTTCAGCGCACAAATTAAAACAAAATAAACAGTATTGCTTAATAATACTAAATTCTGTTAATATCATGAGTGAAAAAATTTTCCTCTCTTTAAGATCAGCAGCCCAAATTGCTTTTTCTCTTCAATCTGTTTTCAAGTTAATGGTGTAAATGGTATTTCCAATAATATTAACCCTCCGGCAAAATGTCTTTATTGAGGAAAACAATTACATCAGCTGAAGTAAATATTTGCCCTTAAGGCGACAATTAAAATCTTTGGAAAAACCTCTTGGCAAAGATGGCTCCATCACAGATGACTTTGTAGAAATGTCACCCCAATTAATAGAGTTAATTTAAAGTAGTCGCATAAATATCCCCCAAAGGCAGTTTAATGGCTGCCTTTAAACTGTTTGCCATATAAATTTGAAGCAATAAATTGGATCTCTTCCTGGAGGGATTCGAAACCTTTTAATAGAACAATAAAATAGAAGAGGTAGTGAACTGTCCCACAGTGTGCTGTCAGTAAATTTAATAGTTTCATCTGCCAATTCCTTTGCTTGAACCATAATAGTGGACACGTCTGAGAGCACTAAATCCTGAGGATTAAATCTGACATTTAATGGTCAGGCAGATAGCCAGGGTAAATATTCATTTTAAGTGACTTTATGAGCAATTAAGCAGAGATTTCTATAACGATAATTACAGGAGGATGAAATTTACATATATATAGTTTATGTGATTAGGATTGCCTCTGCAAAACCATTGAAATTATGACACAGTTGACGCAGTAATATAGGAAATCAGAAGTTTATGATATCTTCTTGGATCTAGAGCATACGCCAGTATCGTATTCTCACTTATTTCTACTAAAACGCAACTGACTCCATTATTGAAATATTTTCTATCCTGGCGTAGTTTAGTGCATCACACCCAAAATTTTTTCCATTCTGGTGTAAAAACAAGCTATTATTATTTATACCGGCCAGCGCTGCATTCGTTACTTTGCTATTTTTTTACCGGAGGGAAGCAGAGCTAACTACAGAAGTTGTTATTTTCAAAATCGACTGCAGTCAGTAGAATGAGCACAAGTACAATACATTGTGGCATAGGAAAGAATTCACTAGTAAATCTTAGTCTGAACTTTCCCTATCTTAAATTTTAGAGCCTACGCATTGTACGATATATCGGCCGTAGTCATCTATGGATTGTAGGATATAAAATATTTCCTTTTTTATTGGGTGAGGCCCAGAGACAATGCCTCCAACGCTGGCAATTTATAGACCCATTGTTCATTCACTCAAAAGAAAAACTCTAAAATGGAAAGGGGTATTGTCACCGATCTTACCACTTAGTCGACCTGGCAAATCCCGGGATATACCCATATCCCTATTTCGCCTGCTTTATGCAGTCCATGAAGAAAGTGGTGTTCTAGAGATTTGTTTCTTTTAGCCGATTTTGGCATTCGGTGCCACAAAACTTATATCACCGTTTTTTTCAAAAGTCACTATAATCAAAGTAACTTCAGTGCCGATTCTGTTTTAATGTGGTTTCAAGAAGTTGTACCCCATGAAAATGGAGATCAACAATCTTAAGGATGTCTTACTTATTTGGAGAAGTTTTGATGCATTTGGTGTCACCCAAAATTCCTTGTTTGTTTTTGCAAGCAAGGAATTGTGGGTGTCTGGATTTTGGATGTACATTCGCTGGAAATGTTGCTCACTCGTCCTCCTGAGATGTACCTGTGCTATTTGGAACTAATTTTTTGCTTCCCACAATTTGTGAAATCATACTTGTTAACAATCTTGGTCTGTTCTTTATAATAGTTTAGGTGTTATTCTGCTATGTCCAAACCTAAACTATTAATAATTTATTTTTAAATTATTTCACGTTTTACTCTTCTGTTATTTTATTTTCACAGTTTTATTTTTCTCCTTAGGATTTTAATTTTTTTACTTATTTATTTATTAACTCTTAAATCCTTTTATTTTATAAATATTTCCGGCTTCATTTTATTATTATTGGCACCACTAAAACTATTATTACGTCCTCTACCGGAAAAATTCAAATTAGAATCTAAACTAATACAAACGTTTTTGACATGTGATCATTTTATCAAATTTCCAGTGTCTGTATGAGTTTCATGTAAATTTTTTTCAAGTGTCGTCTCCAAAAACTGATGTGATGATTTTTATGCGCAAAATCAAATTGTCCGATAAATATATTTCCGACAAATAAATTCAGCCACCGCAGATTACACTGCTTGCTAAAGGCATTTGGTCACTATCGATTTTCTCTTTTTAACTGATGGATAAATATATTCCGAAAGGGATCAAGAGGAACTAAAAATTTGGTTTTCCCGATGTTTTTCTGAAATTTGTTCTCTTATATCTGAGCACGAATATTTGTATCACCGTTTTGGCGGTTAAGGACAAATGTGGCTCAACTTGAGCAACTTGAGCATAAGGTTACGCGAAATAAGGTGAAATTAACTGTTAGAAATGCTAAGAAGCAATATTTTAGTACTATATTAAATGTCAGCCCGAATTTCGTTTTTTCGTGGTTGTGAATCTGAACTATTGAAGATTTTAATACTGATATTAGGGCCTCTCTGGGCGAAAACAATTCCATCTGTACCTTAGTTGTTCTTGATTTTTTAAGGCCTTCGACAGCACCAATCATGCAATTCACCTCTGGCATTTCTATATACAGAAGTTCATCAGCAATTTTACGTTTGTTATAACAGCCAATGATATGTTGAATAATATATAATGCATTTCTCGCACTATCGCTTTTATCAACTGGGGTCCCACAGGAATCCATATTGAGGCCTTTGGTCTTCAGTTTTTTCATTAATGGTTTGCTGGGTGTTAACGACAATGTGAACATTCCTGTTTATGCTTAAGATGCGCAATTGTATCTGAACCATCCTATGAGAATTGATGCTGCGTTTTTTGAGGAACGGAGTTATGAAAGCTGAAATGAATGACTGCTGAATTAATTTTTTCTCTTTTCTTTTTCTCCTCTTAAGAAAACCCGAGATAAATAAAGACCGAACTTCAAAGTAATTACTTCAAGTAATTTAGTTACTTTAATTTTAAGCACAAAAAGACTAAAATAACCGAATTATAGGCTTAAATAACCGAGTAAATTTATTAAATCTGTAAAATAATAGAGTTAATTTCACCCAGTTAACGTACAACTCTGTACTCTGCTGTTAGAAAAAAACGCAGCTTGTGTTAGGATGAATCAATTCCCATCAATAATTTTGAATGGAGTGAATGGAGCGCAGTGGAAATTATGTGGTTCCAATTGTGAATACTAAAAATATTTCCTTGATTCCTTGTACTATTATTCCTACACGTGACACCGGTGCAACGAGCGGTTTTTACCCTTTCGTTATTGCGGCAAGACCCAGTCATAGAGATAAATGAAATAGAGAGGGCATGCTTGCTTGAAAAATGGCACAAATTTCTACATAACATTAGAAGTGCGTCATAAACTTCCCAAGCATACCTCGGTGTGTGTGTGTGGGACAAAAAATAATTTTGGAAGGTAGAACATTTACTTTTATAAATATAAATATTTGGATTTACTCACACTGAACAATATCTAGAATTCGATTACAGTTCAGTTTGATTAAAGATCGAAAATGAATACATCGCCTGCAAAATTTGTGCTTGAAGACAACTTGTATGGGACACCTCCACCACATATTCATCTCAGTGGACCCAGCAGAACAGTGAAGTTTCGAGAATCTTTCTTTTCTCATACGAATGTGAAACAGACTACCATCTCCGGTTTTCCTGTTGACTATAGGCCACAGTTGCTTAAGCAGAATGTGCACCGACATCTCCTCTCGACCTCCTAACTCCTCTTCATACAAATCCCTATTTCCCTTCTGCAAAGGATGTGCTTAGCATCATAAGGTATCTCCTGAGCTTTGGCATCACCGTAAAAAATTTGATCCACTTGGTTGGCAATAAATATTTTACATCTACTTGAGTAAGTCACTCAACAAAATAAAAATAAGAAGCAGAAAATAAAATGAAATTTCTAAATCTCCATGAAGTGGCTTAACTCAATTAACTTCCGAAAAATTCTTGTGATAATTAATTTCTTTTATTCCCCAAAAGGTTCTCTTCACACTGTAATAATTCCTGGAAAGCAATTCTTTTTAAGCTTGAGTGGAATCCAAAAGTATCCTGTGCAGTAAAAGGCATTTCCTGAAAGTCAGTCCAATTAAATTAATATCTGAAAGATCAAAGCTTAAAAAATTCATCTGAAGGCTAAAATTACAGCATGTACCTGTGAATTTCGAAGTAATTTTCTTAGAATTTTAAGAAGCTCATTGACTGGAAAAACGTATTAATTAAAGCAGCAAATCCGATAATTTAATAATGAAGTGAATAAATTTACCTGAAGGGTCTATTTCAATTTTATTCAGAAAAAAGCCAGTAGCTGGGCCTGCTTACATCTACTCGCCACGTAATTTATTCATTAAAGCGAACTTCTAAATATGATTTCGTGGGCTTTTTGTTTGCCTCTTCTTGTACTCATAGGGCCGAAAGAGCTGCCCGCAAATTGACCGTATATATTATAAAGGTATCCAGTTCTAAAGCACATTAAGGATCAATGGGTATCATTCATCCTTTGATAACCAGATCAATACGAATTACCCTTAATGGTTGTTTAAAAGAATCTATCCATAGCTTTGGTCCCTCAGCAAGCATAAGAATAGCCGATTAAAGAGAAAAGCCCTCCCTGGAGGAAATTTGACATAATAAAAATATAACACGAGTCTTTTTTCTGAGAACGAAACATTTAATAATATTGAATTAAGTTGAATAAAAGTAGCCGAAAATTGTTATTTTGTCCAGTAATTATTTTTATCTTTTAGAAAAAACATATCTTAAAATCTAAAGATGATTTATAGCCACACGTTCGTAACATTCCCTTATTTCATCCAGAAATTGTATGAAATTTTCATCCTTTATTGCCAACACTTTGTGTAACCAATTCGAGTTCAAATAAATTAAATTCCAAAAAAGCGGAGTTATGTCCCTAATTAGGTAATCCCTCCCGAAAGGAATGCAAAGTAGTCCGAAGGAAGTATAAAATTGAACGGAAAGGGATACACAGAGTATGTTCCAAGGTGTCCTGATTAACGCTCAACCCTCTAGAATCACTTCTTCACTCTTATTTTATAAATTGAAAATTTTTCGTCTTTACAGAGGTGTTCTAACTTAAAATGTCTTAAGTACTGTAAAGGACGTCACAGGACTTGTTAGAACTAGTTGGAAAGTGCACACCCTTACTTTCAAACAGTACTACCGGAAACTGTGAAAATCAAATACACTTATTTCCATTTCTACAATTAAAGTTAAAAATTCAACATTTTACCTTCGTCCTGCAAAACTATACCATTGGAATTGTTTTTTTTTCTCAAAAAATAAGTTGGGTTTTTCAAGGGCCGATATCTTCAACCGTTTAAAAGACATTAACATTAATAGATGAGCAGAGAATTTAGTACAGGAAATGTTCTACGTGTCCTCCGTTCTGAAGAATGCAGATCCTTGCTCGTGAAATCCAGGACCTTTGGATAGTGGCACCAAGATTTGTATTGCTCCTTACCTCTCCGGGGCCAAAGTATTTTTTCTAACAATTGTCACTTGGAATCAACTAGTGGGGAGTAGACCAGATCCTTCAAGTGGCCGTAGAAATAAAAGTCCATAGGATTGAGATCAGGAGATCTGGGTGGCTACGAAACTGGTCCTCTACTTTCAATCCAACGCTAACCGTAGATATCATTTAAATAATTTCGGACATCGACAGATAAATGAGGAGGAGAGGCGTCCTCTAAACCAAATATTACGTCATGAGGAGAGCAGTAATTTCTCATTCAGAGCATTTTCAAGCTCACCCGGAAGATTCTAAATAACGTGTTCCGTTCTGCAGGTAAGACGAAAGGTCCAAAAACAAAGCCATCAAAACATCCTCTGATTAATAAATAGAGGCTGAATTGCAGGAAATAAGACTTCCATAGAGAAAATAGAAAACAACACCGAATTGAATTTTTTTTTTCGGTGCAACCAAACGGAATATGATGGTATAAAGGAAAATTGGAATGGGAGGAAATCCGATTAGACGGTCGAGTGGAGATGTCGGTGTACATTTCCCTTATACAATTGTGATCTGTAGTCGATGGGAAAAACCTAAGGTGGTAGTCTGTTCTCCATTCCTATAGTTCTTCTTAAAAATAATTCTCGAAATTTTATCATTCCGTTCTGGTCTTATCTGGTACGCGTCTTATCTGGTACGCGGGGTGGCGTGGCGTGGTCCAAGTTAACACGGTTGGAGCGGTTAAAAAGGAAATTTCAAATCCGAATACGACGGGAAGAGTCAAGATTTATCGGACATACGAAGTGTTTTTAAAATGGAATTATTTATTTGCGACCAATCTGTCAGTTTATATTAATTCCTTTAATATAGTTATTTCAGAAAGGTGTAGACCATTAGAGATACTCCTCCCACTCGCGATACTACTGAACAACTGAACGCGGCTTCAGCTGGTCTATGAGTACTTTTCGAATGTAACACTAGAGTGGGATTTTAGCCCCAAAGGAGTCGTATACACTCAAGTCAGTCCTACACAATTTTTTGATATCTAATTTAATTCACTCCAGATAGTTGCGATTGTCAAATTTCAATAAAACTCACGAGTGCTTCTTGTTCTGAGCTGAGGTTTATCCTCTACACCTCCAAAATATTTGAAAAATTCCTTATTCCATGTAAAAACCCTGCGCTCTTGATAGAAAACTCCATAAATATATTATAATTGTTTTTAAGTTTCTCTTACCTTTTCGCTAGGTTTAATGTAAAATTCGATCTGGCAACACTGCTCTGTATTAAGTTCTTCCATTTTTGCGAGGCATTACTCGTTTGCGGGTCAAACCTCTTCACTATATTATAAAGTTGAAATTTGTAACGATCATAAAGTAGAAGTGGAGTTACTGTCATAAGTGTGCCTTTAGTGTTGCCAGCTCTCAAATTACATGATCAGTATTCGAATGGATATAAAAAGTACTATGCGCACAAGAAAGTAGGTCAAAGAATGGAACTCTGTGGAATATAACAAAAAAACAACACAATACAGACTGAAATGAAACAGCAAATTTGAAATAACTATTATTTTGTTTGCTTTACTTTGAACACTATTTACAACTTTACAGTTATATTGATAATTAATTTGCAATTCTATTTCATAGTATCTCAACGTCTTGGATCGCTTAACCTTTACATTATAATTAAATTTCAAGAAAGCACAATATGTCTTAAATCTTTACATGGATCTATAGAAGAACATTATTTTTCTGAAATTTTATATACAATTTTTTAAAATGCCTTAACACAACGGTACTTTACAGCTTACATGGTTCTGGTCTTCATTAAGGGTTCAGGGCTCTTGAACACAAATGAAAAAGAACCAGAATTTCTTAAAATTTCACCAACTTTAGAACACAGTAAAATGTACAAATTCCATTTTCCTTAACAGTGTTAACAAATACCTTTACGGATCGAGATTACGTTCCAACCAGTAAAAGGATTTACGAACATCATCTCAAGGTGTAACTGTTTAACTTACCTTACTACTTGTCTTTCTTTCTTAAGACTTACAAAATTTTGTGAACAGTTTTTTTTCGCATTAGAAATTGAATAGAAACCGAACGAAAGAGGTTGCTTCGTTAAATTCAATACTACTTCGTAATAAAATATATCACATTTGGTCTTTTATGTTCACTTTAATAATATTCTTAATTAGTAGATACTTCCCTGTTTATAAAGTTTGTTCAAATTTTCATTATTAACATTTAATTTCAGTGAAACATACACATATACATTTGCAGTAGATGAACTTTTGTTATGGGAAACTGGGCACGGCTTTAGCTTTCTTATTGAGTAGAGAAGCGTACTACAACTCTGTTCACCAACATCAAATTATTTACAACAATTTTTTGGGGAAGATTTTCATTCTTTTTCAGAATATCATTTTACACAAATCTGTTTATTTACATTCATTGTGATGATAAGTATCATTATTAGTGTAATGATTTTCTTTCTAAGGCAGCACGCTATAAGTCTAGGACAATAGTTTGAATACGTATGTTTTCGTTTTCAATATCAACTAAACACAATACCAATTAAAGATATAAAAATTCGATATATTTATTGTTATCAATTCTGTTTAAAATTTTAACGAATTTGATCAAATGCAGAAAGCTTGATTGTGACCTTACGAAGGTATCAAATTTGTAATTTTTTTTTCTAGGGTCCAAAAAATGGATTACATTTGAAGGGTTTTTCGGAACCATATTTGTGTGCATAAAACGTTACAATATGCTGTATTTTTTAAAAAGATATAACATATGGCTCCGTGCCATATAGTCAGAAAAACTTACAAAGACAACATAAAAAACAACAACAAATTTGTTAAGACAACTTCCATGATTAGAAATATTCGCCGAGAAAACGAACGTGAATTTTAAAACACTATAAAAATGTGCATTTCAGGACGGATGAATCGGTTTAAACTAGTAATTTAGGGATGATGATCGATCGGATTGGAGTAATTCATGTGAAGACAAGTTAATTTCGGCTTTTGTACAGGTTGTGGCATTGTCATGTTGAGAAAGCTATTTTTAAGCCTCTACCATAAAACATATTTTGACAACTGTCTGTAGAAGAACTACGTAGAAATGTTTGAATGTCCACAATAACATTTCATTGAAAGAAGATATATATCCGTCTTAGCTGGTATCCGTCGGAAGGTTCCTAGGTTCCTCGACGTCTTTTGTTATTTTGAGGTCATTGAGCTTTTATACATATTCCCTCGCCAGTGATGAAATCACCTCCGTCCGATCTATGCATCTGACCACCGTTTCATTGTTCAGTGGAATAAAAGTTTTACCTCCACGCACCTTTCTTTAAATAATTCAACGCATGAATCAGAGCCAGAATTTCTGCCTGATAAACTGAGCTGAATCTTCCCAGGCTAACATAGCAGGACAAGTTCAAGTCTTCAGATAATTTCCCCGCACCTGTCCTACCATCAATAGATAGATCTGTCCGTGAATATAAAAATATCCCCGTGTCCCTTTTCTGGGAGTGATCCGTCTTGAAAACATATGAATATGGGGACTGATTTATCAAGACCTTTAACTTTGAAGTTCTGCAAAGGTAAGTGCTAACTCCTTTGCTAGATAGTCACATTGACAAGGGTGGAAGAACTATAAGATCTTATAATATACTAGGATTGATCACATTAGCAAAGAGGAAAGAAATGACATAAATTACATGGAAAAGAAATCTCTGCTCATAGGATGGTGTAAAAAAAATTTCGAATTTTCGAAAAAATGAGGATTTATCGAAAATTACAGTTTACATTTGACCGCTAATAACTTTTGAACGGTGTTGTGGAGACTGGTATGTGGCATACTAGAATGAGACAATCTTACACCCTATTCGGATCTGTAAGAAAACTGGGGGGTTCCTGCTTCAAATTGCAACATAACTTGGTTCAAAAATTTTTTTTTTTAAATTATCATAAATTTTTCTTACATTTCCTTATAACTTCAGTGTGTTTTCGTGTATTTTAATGATAATTTGTCGGTGAGTGAGGAGTGGGGGTATCTACACGCATGCGCAATTAAAGTTTGAGTTTCCAATAATTTTAACAAAAATGAATAATATATAAAAATATCGAACAAACGGGTAATAATATAACTAAATAATGTCAGTGGTATAAATAATATAAATAGTGTGAATAATGGCAATAGTGTGTAAATAAATGACAATGGTCTAAAAAATGAAAATGATAAACCTTTCGTCAAAGGCATGGAATACATAGGTAGTTATTATGAACAAGCAAAACAGTAGCTATATAGAGTACTCCGACAAACCAATACATAAGTTCCAAAGATTTAAGACTAAAAAGTAAAAAAGAAAGTAGAAGTAAAAAAAAATTTAAAAACAAGCTTTTATTAAAAAAAGTGAACTAAAAAATAGAAAATAAATTTAAGTGACATTTGTCATACATGTATATAGTAGGTATATATAGGTTTTGCTTGTTCATAATAACTACCTGTGTATTTCATGCATTTGCCTTTGATTTTGTATCTATTACTTCCTAGAGAAAGAAATGAATGCCGTAGGTGGTGAAGGATTTGAAAAGAAGAGAACCCGTAAATCAATGAAAAAGTGATGAACATAAGTTTTTGCAGTTCTAATGGCATCTTCCTTAGTGCCATACTTCTAAATAACTAACAAAAGGCCGGCTCCTGACGAAAGGGACGTTATTTTTAAAAGATTACGTTTTCAGAGATCTGAGGTAGCCATGAGTATCTTGTAGGGCTGTAGTTTAGTCAACCAAGTAATTAATATTTCGTATGTTATGTTATTGCAGAAATCTCTCCGTAAAATATGCCACAGTAATCAAGTAATTACTAAAATTCCCGAACATTGCGGTAGTCCAAAAAGATCCACCAAACCAAAATAACATGTATAAGCACATCTGTAACAATGACAGTACATACAATACAAAAGTGACCTTTTAATCATCTATATTGTCTTTCCAGCTTAAATTGGAGTAAAGTACGGCTTCCAAGTATTTAGCCTGGGTGTCAAACAGAAAGGGTTTCTTCACTGGGCTGCGTCCAGACCCCATCGTTCCTTTTCAGAATGGAGGGAATGTCTGATGCCCTTGATTACTTTAGGCTTTATTCCACCAGGTTTCTGTAAGGTATAATAGGTTCAGGCGATATATTAATATCGAAGATGATCCAGCACAGTGATCCAAGAATGGCCTCTTGCTGGAAACTCTTCGTCATAATCTCTGCATGGTTCGATTCAGTGATGAATCGATGATCCTTAGTCCAAGATAATGCGGCGCCCACATTCTACGGGAAATTCAAATTTGAACTGGATTCTACTCGCGGACATTTCTACACTGATAAAAGTATAAAAGAAATTTAAATATCATTTACTTCTTTAGATGGTAGCGAGCTTGTTTTAGTGGCGTCTAGTTTTCCATCTAGACTTAGATTCATTCATTTCACTCATTCATTCATTCATTCATTTACTTGTTAACCAAATAAGTACACAAGATTATAAATCTTGTTTCGTACGAATTAATGTACTGGTTAGGAGTAGTAATGAACTAACTAAGAAATTCAAATAAACACAGATTAAACAATGGAATAATGATTATAATTTCCGGCAATGTGCCTGGGCGAAAAAGCTCTTAAATCTGATTCCGCATTTTGGATAGAACCTGGTAAAAGAGTTCCAAAGACTTGAAATCTGAACAAGATAAGAATTATGCATGAATGATTTACTGAAAAGAGGAATAACCAGGTTGAGATTACGCGGGGAGGGAGTAAAGAGAACAAAACTCTGTAAATAGGGGACGTCTACCAGACTGGATCAAATTGTAGAGAAACGTCAGAGGGCGCAATCCAAAATTAAATCTAGTGTAAGCATTAAAAACACTTTCAATCCTGCGTTCGCAAGTTCTGTCCAACTTAGGATATACCAATTTTCTATATGCAAAATGAGGCATTAGAAGAACTCTTACTAATTTCAAACGGATTTCAATGGAAAGGATATTGGCAAAGAAACGAAGCCTTCTGAGTCCTGCATAAACTTTGCTAGGTATGGTGTTGACATGATCACAGCATTTTAATCTTTGATTTATCAGAACTACAAGGTTGATAGCCTTACTACACATAAGCAAGGCGGAATCATTGAGAATAACCGGCGAAACATCTGACATCTCAAGAGAACCGTTGTAAAAAATTATCCATTCTGACTTCGCCGGATTCAAAATTAGCTCATTATCAGCGGCCCAATTGCTAATTCTGATCAGATCATTATTTATCCGTTCAACACAATTCTCAATAATCCCAATTGATCTACTTAAATACATTTTAACATCATCCGCATAGAGATGGATCTCAGGTCATTGATAAATAAACAAAAGAGTAGAGGACTCAGTACAGAACCCTGGGAAACATCCCTGCAGACAGTCAGGACATCGGAAAACTTGTTGTTGACTGTAACTATCTACAAAGGATTAAACAAAAAGCTCTTAATAAGAGTAATAGCCGTGACTCCAAAATTTAAATTCCTGAATAACTTGTCCAGTTGAGTAGAACTAAAGTAGAGAAATAGTTTTTGTTCAAAGCAGTTCTGATATCAATTGTAACCTTCAGAAGTTCAGACTCGCAACTATGGAAGGACCTAAAACCTGATTGACAACAATTCAATAAATTTTAAACTGTTCGAAATGGCCAATTATTTGCTTATAGTTACATCAGTTTCTACAGAATTTTTGATAAAAAGCAGAGAATACTGATTGGTCTAAAATTAGAAACAAAGTCAGCTTTGTCCTTTTCTGGGATTGGAAGGACAACGTCCTTTTTCCACACTTGATGGAAAGTAGAGGAGGTCAGGCGAAATTAGTGATATGAAGAATGAAGGGTGAAATAGCAGAGAGCAGTATTTTAACAAACCTAGGTGAAATGTTATCCGGCCTACTCGCTTCAAAGTCCATGGAATAAATGGCACTTATTAGTTCATTAAGATCAACTCCACGGAAGTTAAAAGAAGAAAAAGAAATAAGAACTTTGAACATCACCAGAAATTTGCCTCGGAGCCAAATTGGACCGAATGAAAAACTGAGTTAAGTGTTAGGAGCTTAGATATATCAATGAAATGAAACTTAAGATTGCACCAGTAAAATACTCGAATCCAGAAAAAGGCCTTAACTCAGATTTTTTAAAAAGCTCTCTCACAACAAAGGCATTTTAACACGTAACTCTCTCACGAAAATTCTTATGGTAATTGTGGCAGTCAGTTTATATATAAAACCTGATACAAGTGAAAAATCTTATTTCTCGTAGATACAATCATATTAACAGCTTAAGATGAAAATATATTTCTCGGAAGTAAAAGTACAGGATCTAATAGTGTTCCAATAAAAGAAACTTCTTGCGAAGTAACGCAATCTTCTTTCAGAGACGAACAAAAGAAAATTATTTTGAAGAAAAACTAATTAAATACGTGAAAAGCTGACAAGATGGCACAAATTAGGAGCAAGTGTAATTAAATGTTCATTAACTTTCTGCTAAACTTATTCTCAGAATTGCACGAATTGTAATTAATACAAAATTCCGAGAAAATTAACTTTATTCACTTGGTAGACAACGAAAATTGAGGCACATCCATTCAGAGACTATGATATTTTCAAAAATATGCTACTACCTGCAAATTTTCCGAAAATATTATATCTAGTAGATATTTTACCAGATTCATTTTTGGATGCAACCGCAGACTTAATTTTAATTAAACCTAAAGGTAATGCAATTTTTTCAAAATCTGGTCTGGAGTATTAGTTCCATAGAATAAAAAATAGTTTTTAATTTCTTCAACAAAGAACTGGCAGAACTTTCAGGTATTACACAATTTTGGGTTTAATTTTTGTTTAAATGAACCTTTAAATCAACATTTAACCCCTTAGCAAACCAAATAGCGTGCTGCATTCGTTTTTTAACCAATTATACTAGAATTAACTATTTTACTTAAATGGAATTCATATTCACTTGCTATAAACATGTATCGATTATGTTTTTATCCAGTTCGTTACCTGTGTTGAATGTCACTCCAATCGTACTAACTGCTTTTGGCGACTGATTGTTAATTTTATTATTATTAGCTACTTGGAAATTTTCTATGCTATTTGGCACATTTTGATCAGCGTATGGTATACCAAGGTTGGATAAAGCCGTACTATCTACAAATATGCTTGATATATTGACGGTCTGTGTTGCCATTTCACACAGCTTGATTCTGCCATTTTCAGCTGCGGATAAAAAAAAGTAATAATTAATAAATATAGAAACCAAACCAAACACCAAAGATACGTAAAAATTTGTAAACACTTCAAATAAATAAGTTAAGTACAATTCCTTTTCTTTAGCCCTTTGGGCGCCCCCAAGGTAATGGCTATTTGAAGCTACCTGTGATTTAGACTAGTATTCAAATAAATAGTCTGCACATTAACCATTGAGGTAGAATTAACCAATAAATTTTTGAGCTACTGTAAGTGTAACAAACTATGCTGCGGAAGAGTGAAGATCAGTCGAGAAGAAACGAAAGTTACCCTGAAAATCCTGATTTAAAGTTACATTTTTCGTTTTATCGAAATTGAGTGAGATTTTCGAAACAATCGGAATTTGAAAAAATAGAAAAAAGCACTTGAGGGAACTTCAGTTTCTAAAACCAAAATTATCACTTGTTTAATGTGAGGCAAAAATTTTTGTAGATGGGAATTGCTAGCAAAGTGCCAGCATTTTAAAAATTATTGTGGAGTGTTTCGATTTCGACGGTAAGGAAATCTCATCAGCATTGCTGAAGCCTAGTCCGTCTAGCCAATCTAGCCGAAATCGAAACACTCCACAAAAATTTTTAAAATGCTGGCACTTTGCTAGCAATTCCCATCTACAAAAATTTTTGCCTCACATTAAACAAGTGATAATTTTGGTTTTTGACAATCGGAATTGCTGTTCAGCACTTTCAGACTTATTTCCGTGCAAGCATTTGTTATTCTCCCCTTCATGTTTTCACGTGTTGTTGGAAGACCTCGAAACACAACGTCTTTCAGTAAACCCCAAAGGAAGAAGTGTGGAGATGCCAAGTCAGGTGATCGGGCTAGCCAAGCAACGGGTCTTCCGCGGCCAATCGATCGACCTGGAAATTGCCGATCCAACTTCACGAGAGTAATGAGGTGGTTCGCCGTCTTGCTGAAACCACATCGACGTGCTGGCGTCCAAATCGAAGTTTTCCAAAACCTCATGAAGTTCATCCTGAAGAAATTCCAAGTACCGTGCGTCATTCAACGTCCCTTCGAAGAAAAATGGTCTAACCATCTGCGAGCCGATAATTCCGTACCACACATTCACACTCTATCGCCGTCCAGCATCCCCTTGTTGAATCCAATGTGGATTTTCGGCACTCCAATAGTGGCAGTTGTGCCTGTTTACAATACCGACATTATGAAAGGTGCATTCATCAGTAAACCTGCTGGGGAGAAGGTGGAAGGTCTAGCTTCATATCATTGGATAGCCTTTTATATAATATTGAACACATTTTTGTCGTATTTGTCCGAGAAAGGCGAAAATTGAAATTTCGCGATTATATCGCCATCTAGCGAATCAAAAAAATGTTAAAAAAAGCTACATATTTTGTGGCATAGAATCCGAATCTTCAATAAAACGTAAGTGTTCCTGTTTAAAATTTGAAAGTGACCCACCCGCTAGAGCCAATCAAGAAAAAATAATGACATATTCCCTCCGAATGAATTCTCGAATCCTTGGCAATAGATTGATTTGTTTCTTGTGTAATTAGTGTAGCTCTTCAAGTATCTAGTTCGACTCTGGTAAGGATCGATTATTTGTTGCGAACATGGTGGAACCAGAAATGAATCTTCTTATTTATTTGGATAAAAACTAAATACCATCTGGCAGTACATCAAATTCGACATTGCGGAACGGTCTGAACTCATGTCTGAGAAGGACGGATTGAGGCACCTACCGTGGCTTGGTGTGTTCGATAGTAGACCAACTAATAACCACCAGCAGCTTAACATGTAAATTTAATATGGCAGGTAGTCCATTAAGTGATGTGGTAATATCCACTTACCATGATATTACCACTGTAGCTTCATCCAGATCGGTACGAGATTTGCAA
>QYTT01077912.1:0-11170 GCA_006980735.1 Dasypogon diadema | reverse complement strand
CTCTTATACTATTTGTGGAATAAAGTTTTATAAGATTGAAATGTATATAAGCAATAAGAATTTTTGAATGGACCTATATAGATATGAAAATTTATAAAATTTACACCAAGATTTCTAACCGTGTAGAACTAGTCCATATTTAGTAGAAAAGCTTTCGTGAGTAAAGTATATGTAAAAATACATTTCGAAAGAGAGAGCTTAAAAGCTCCACAAGTATACTCATAGTTGGCAGCAAATGTGTTAACCAGCCCTCTTCAAACAATTATTGCCAGGCTTTTTGTTGGCAACAATGTTTCTTCCCCAACGCATTGTTTCTCTGTCGAACTTCCAAGAAGTTAAAGGAATATTTCCAACCTCGGCCTTCTTCTAAGAGTCCACCAAAATAAATTTATACTATTTTACTCTACAAAAAACCTGATTGAATTCTTGACAGTCAACTTATCAAATTGTCCAGAACTTTTGAAAATGTCGATTTTTTAACTATGCGAGCATCCTTAAGAAATTTTCTTTTTCTGAAATGGTCCTTGGATCCATTATTTTGATGTCTTCTAGATGTGACATCAGAAGGAAATACAACTAGTTATTGTCAACAGTAAAAGGCACCTATACCTCAACTACTTCGTCTGGTAGGCGACAAGAGTACTAGGGTATTTTACATTTGTAACAGTTTCCAACAAGGAGAAGCCAAAAGTTCTTTGCACTCCATTCCAACTTTAAAATGTGGATAAAAGAAAATGTGGACAGGCGTGGGTGTTCGTTTCACCACCAGTGCCACCAGAAAACTCCTGAAACACCACCATCACCGTCTTGTTCAAAGGAATCTCTTCACATAGGATACAAAATTACAAAACGTGTGAAACGTAAATTTGAAATTTTTTCCCTGGCCATACCTGGACGGCACTTCTTTATTCGGCCCGGTAAATCGGAATAAAACAAGAAACTCATAAAGTTTGGTGCACATTCAGAACGGATGGAGGTTCTTCTACACTTTTTTCGATTAAATTCCTTACGCCTGCAGTGTCCGTTCCAGTTTCAATTCTGCTGATGGCAGTCGACCTGCATACTTCAATTGTCTTCATCTCGTTGAGCCCGCATTTTAATGCAAGTGCCTCCATAACGTCTTACGTCCTTAGAATTCCCGACAAAGATGAGGAAGAGTAAGGAACTCAATAACTGGAATTGCACATAAATTGGAATACCATTTCACCAGATAAGGCAACCAAGACAAAGATGGCGTTGAGGAGGGGGTGGGGGTGGCCAACGTCTATCCGTCTTTGAATTCCTTATAACAAGGATAGGGTGACAAGGAGTGTGGTTGTGTTGTCGTGGGTATTTTTATTGGTATTTGCGGTAAGCGCCATTAAATTTTTTCTACTTGTCGTTCACCTTCCTTAGTCTTCCTTTTTTGCGAAAGAAATGGATGTTTAAATTGAGAAATATTGATGCATTTCAAATTCCTTTCACGATAAATGAATGCAACAGAATTATACAGCTTAAATGGTGTCAGGTAATGATTAACTGCCTTCGGGTGATTGATGAATTTCTGAGTTCCCCGACGGGAATATCGGAATCAGAAGGTATTATAAAGAGGAATTTACGGTGGATGCTGGGAAAGTAGAAGCCTTAAAGCTCTGATATCAGAGTAAACTGGCAAAAACATTAAGAGAATCACTTTTTGTTATTAGACAAAGAGGAAAAGGAAATTACAAGCCCCGGCCCATTTTTATGATGGAAGGAAACAAGGAATTGATTGCACCAGCAACATTAGTACACATTAATAATGATAAATTAGAAAAAAAATGCAAGTTGTAAGAACACATTCGAAGGAGCAGAGCAACCATTAGACATCTGTATTAATCAATGTACCTTCAAGAAGCCCAGAGGATGCTATTGTAACACCGAAAAGAGAAGGTGAGGGAAGGAGTTACGTATGCTATGCCTGGACCTCCTTCAATGAGCCCATTACTTAGACCTTGCAGATTGATCTAGCTAGCTTAGAAAAATATCCCACTTCTACTTCCGGAAGGTCTAAATTTTGAACTAGTAAATCGAAGGAGGAAAAGGGCAAGGCCGTTACAAGCATTGATAAAACTTGAAAATCCCTATCAAGTTAAAGGAAACTTCTATACAACAACACAAATTTTATTCAAGTTTGATGACTCGAAATTGACAATAAATTGAATGCCCGCTCACATTATTTATTCTCTAGAACGCTTCAGCCGAAATTGTAAAGTATGCATTATGGAGTGGCCCTTTAAGTCAAGTCGTAGACATCATATTTCCTCCATAAAATGGAGTTGTGAAGGACACAAGATTTTCATTTTAATCCGACGCCAAGCAAAGTTTTAAGCACTTATCCAAGCGAACCCAATTGCTAACCATTACCACAAATGCTAATAAAATTATAGACTCAAAAGTCCTGTTGGATTCTGTTTATTGATTTAATGAACTCCAAATCCCCAAAAATACAATTTAGGATGCTTCCCAATGAAGGAGTCAGCATCCACATCTGTAACGGTTTTGGATAAGTAACAATTTCCTTCAAGACGCTTGCATTATTGCCTGAACGTTTCGAAGCTTTGGTTAAATTCACAGACTCGCCCGTACCTTCTGCAAACAAACCACTCTTACTCTGGATCTTCGTGATGGAAAGACGAACGGAGTAGAAAGAGTTCATTCCATTCACCTCCTTTGGGCGGAATAATTGAGTTTCACAGCATTGGTGCTGGAAAACCGCAATTTCCGATGGCATCCCAAAGAGGAAATCGACAAGAGTTTGGGGGGGGTGCCTAGCTTATTTGATAAAAGGGCGGTGCGGTATATAAAGGTACAAAGCAAGGAATGCTACGAACACCCAACAACCACGGAGCCTATAAAGACCTTCATCATTGATTGGAAAAGTCGAAGGGTAGGGTTTGGTTTGGTTTCTGGTGAACTCACATAGCAGTTAAAGAAAATTGAAATGTTTAAAATTTTCCGGAAGTAAAGAAGTCTCCGTGTAGACTGTTTTTGAGGTTAAGCGTGCGCCACTTTAAAAACAAGTACAGTTGTAAAAGTCATTTCCAGGAATTTTATACTGTGAAGTTGGCAGAGGAAGTTAGATGAAATTTTATTTTGCTTGTTATTTCACAGTTTGTGGCACATAGTTGCGTTGTAGTGGAAGAAAATTTAGTTTTTGCAGCCTGAAAATCGAAGCAGATTTCATAGTTAACTTTTTTCCTTGGAATAGATCTGAAGAGGAAGTGTAGGTACTTAAAAACTTATCTTACATAAATTTATAAAGTTTTTTAGTATTGTAATTGCCACCAAAGCAAAACATCTTGGCTAGTTCACATCGAACAGTTTCTAGGCAACTCCTCAACCTCGACGTAGACCAACTAGACCAATTTTTCTTTTCGAAAACGCTTAGCTGCTCTTTTTCCATATATGTACCTTACTCCACTTACATGTAAGTGATAAATGGATAAATAAGAAAAGTACTCTCTCGAAACACATCCTCTGAAAGGAATTTAATTTCCAAAGAGCCACAGCAAAATGTTTAATACTCAGAGGAAACAGATTCCACATCTTGAATATTTGAACAAAGTGAAAGCATTTTCCACGGTGTGTACGATAAATAATTAACGACAAATCAAGTCAAATTTTACAAGGATTAGGATATGAAGTTTACGGCATAAATGAGTGGGCTTCTTTATAGGTATGTCATTCGAGATTTATTAACTAAATAATAAAATTCAGGCAATACCGTCGAAGAGAGTTCCTATAAAATCATGCTGTGCAGCGTAAATTGTGTTTACACACTACTGTGTATATTGTATATAGGATTCGAATATATCTACACTAATGCCTTTACCGACCGAATCTCCAAAGGATAAAGATGCTGAATAAGTCAACGCAAAATAGTGCCGTTATGAATTTGACTGGTAGATCATAATATAAATGCCGAAGAGAAGTGGACCCAATATGGATCCTTGCGGAACTCCAGAGCTTCAGGCGAGATGTGAGGAATGACAGTCATTACGCACGACGGTCTGTACGTATTACAAGCTAAATGAAAAAATGTGAAAGTGAACGGCGCTGTTACTTTAGTTATCCAATATTTTCCTCGCAAACGTGTGAATACTGTATTTACACCTTCATTCAGAGTACAATCATGCATATACGACACCAGAAAACTGGTAAGGGGTTTTCGGCAAAAAAATTTCATCATTAAAGAAATCTGTCTCTGGCAAACGGGTGCGAACTCTTAAGATTCCGTTGTCACCTTTTAGAGGATTGAGGGATAAGCTACTTGAACTTCTAGGAATCGTTCTCGATATGCTTAAAGCTATTATTTCATGCTTGTAAAGTAAAGAATATAGCTTATCCAATACGTTTCAGGTAACTTGAGTTGATGCTCTTTCATGTTTGCCTCGCCTTCAAATTCTTATGAAACGTTGGACTTATGCGGTAATTTTTTTATATCAACTGAAGTTTTCTATATTAAAAATCGGCTCTTGAAGAACTTATTAATATCCAACAGCATTAATAAGACAAGCAGAAAGATTTAAAACGCCTACCTTTAGTCCCATCTTCGCCAGGGGGTCCATAAAACCAAATTGGGAAACTCCACAATACTTTCACATCAATTTCGGACAGGATTTCCTTCATCGGAGCAGTATCGCCATCGTCAATCCTCCTCCTTCGAGGAATTATCAATATACAATTCTGTTCTCCCAAACTTAATTTTAGTAATTGTGCTGTACGGATTCTCAGTGGCACTTTGAAGTATTCGTCTATCCATTATTGGCCTTGTTGTTTTTCTACGACAATGTTCTCGTCGACAGGTAATTTCTCCTACAGCAATTTAGAAATTCTATCCATAGCGTGGCGGGAAATATTTCCCCTCCTGGAAGAGAAATCAAAGAGAGAATGCTATAATTGACTTCATTAATTAGAAACAGAGTAGAAATTTTTAAGAATACATAAGAATACAAGTATTATATAAACACACATTGATTTTTTTTTTAATAATCAATAATCACGCAAGGGCTTCTAAAAGATTACTCAAAATTATTATAGAATTCTCATGATATTCTAAGTCCTCTTCATTACTTCATGACTTACCAGTGAGTGCTCGACGAAAAACTTCACTAAAAACCATTAACAGTTTAGTATCTAATCTATAAATAGGAAACACTGGCACTCATTTGTCAAATTTTCCTCAATCCTAATACTATCACCCCCACCATAAAAGTAAACATATCCCTAATTGATTGAACATTTACCTAAAAGCTTTATGTGAGCTCGATTTCATGTTGCAGAAACCACTTCACTGCTCCATCCTTTCAAATCTATCATTCATTACCTACCACCATGAACAATAGCTACTAAGAACGACCTTCATAAATTCCTTTTTCATAAATTTGCCCCGATCCACCCCCTCTTGTTTTTCTGCTCTTCGGAAAGCATATGGGAAATTGGAAAGCTGCCGAGCTGCCTTTCACACAAGTGTTAGTGAAAAATTTATGGAAACGGTAGGGAATTCAATTTGGAGATCCTCATGAATATCTTTGTTTCTTTTGTCTTTCCAAATTTTGATGATTTACTTTCAACATAGGAAGACATAAAAAAAAATAACCCTCTGGGATTCGTAGGAGCATAATTTCCTTTAATAATGCATTACTTTGTGCACAAATTTTAATTCCTGATTACTAATTTATAGCAATCCGTTTTGAAGACTTTGGAAGCTTTTAAGGGCATTTCGTGGATACCCTGACCTTGCCTTAACCCTATTGCATGGCAACGATATTTCCCCCTTGAAAACAATGCGCTTAAATGATCCCAAAAAAAAGGCAACTTACCCTTACAATCTCCCCCAGTAGTAATTAATTACCCAGTGTCGTCCTAGCATGCTTAACCAGTGCAACACGAGTCATTTAGCACATTTTTTCTGGTAGCCGCCGCAATTAATCTTAAACTTAAACAGTCTGCAAAAGTCCGTCGTTATAATGTGCATATAAAATAAGTTTTGTGTGTAAATAACCCTTGCGGGTCTATAGTGCCCGCACTAAAGAAAAAGGCTACGATTTGCTAAAGGCTTTTGGGTGGTGTTGAGCAGGACAAATAAGGCACAGCTTGCTGCCAGAAAACTTTTGTTTGCCAGGAAGTGAAGAGTCATGGAAGAAGTTGCGGATGCCATGGAGCTATTCATGTCAGACTCAAGTAAACGGGTGAGAATTGTGCAGTGGTTTGTGAAACTTTCGTCGAGTGAATTCATCCGAAAAGTTCTTTCTAAGCGAAAAGCTTAAATTTATTGATGCGATTAAAATTTTCTATTCAAAGAGCATTTGTATGTCCAGCTAATTAAGGAGAGTTCACCCTTAATGGGTTTCATAACTCCTTGGTCTTTGGCATAATTTAGGAGGCCGGATAGACAGACAGGGCTGTTAGTCAAAATTCTGAAAGGCACTTTTAAACCCAGCCTTCAATTCTCATCAATCAATATGAATTCTGAAATATAGGTCTTACGCTTACTGCTTTGTAAGGGAAGATTTCTATCAAACGGCATTAGTGACTACAGATTGTGATTGAGCAGCAAGTCAAGTGAATTAGGAGAGTGATTATTAATACTGTCAGGAACATAAGCCCTTGTACTGAGTTCATTTGGGTTTAAAGACTGCCTTTGCCTAGATTAGACTAGTTTGCCTGCTAACGTAAAGCAGAACCGACAAAATAGGTCGCGTTATCAAATGAAACTGACTGCTAAACGTATAAGGACCTTCAGGAACTACCCATCTGAATCCCAACGCAATTAATATGACTTCTGATTATAGGTGAGCTGTTAATACTGGGACTACCCAAACCAGCGATTTTGACTGGTAACTCTCAGGATGATCATGGATGTCATATTTCTGCCAGACATAAATTGATATGCCCATCAGAATTTTGCCATAATAAACTGACCCCTAATAAATGAACTGAGCAATTCCCTATCGCAAGAACTCCTACTAGTTTTAGTTTGTCTTCTATTCACGAAAAGAGAAATTTATTTTTTGGGTTCAGACAGCAGGAAATATTCTCAAAAGCTTCTCACATCATCAAAATGAACAAAAATCTCATTAAAAGCTGTCTCTACAGGAAGAAGGATCGACGCACATGAATCAAATACTCTTAGGCTGCAAATGATCAAACAATAAAACAGCAAAAGTACAGAAATCGTATACTCCAGAACATACTCGTAGCTCCTATTCCAAGCAAAGAACTTTTCGCCTTTCATTCTCAATCCTAAATTAATCCCGCAATTTAGAAATATTCAGTGAAAGGTTCGTCATTTGAACAATAGTTTTTCCGGGATGGGCACAAAAAATGAACGTAATCAGAAGGTATACACCATACAGCAGAGCAACAATGGTAGCCGGAGCACTAAGTCCACAATGTCGAGGTTTTCATTAAGGATAAACAAAAGCCAGAGAAGACCAGGCTTTTTTTTGTATAGAATCAGTAGGCACACTATAAGTTTAGCGAGTAGTGTACATCATTGAATGTCCCCAGCTGGTGGTGGTTGATGTACAATCACCGGGCGGACTATAGCCTGAATGAGTGTGGGCTCTGCAGGTTTGACTAAATGGAAGAAAGTAATCACCCTATTCAAATGTAGCATATCATGGATGGTGATACTGGCAAGAGTCCTACGGGAATAAATGTTCCGTTATCAGGTCTAAGTAATCGGAAATGAGAATTTGAAGTTAACGAAGTGGTTCAGTAGCAGTAAACCGGAAATCCCAAAAGGCAGCTCTCATCAATGGTGTTCCGACATCATAGCGAATGGGACTTAGGGACGTATTTACATGATCTTGGGTACCCACCCGAGACTTATAATGTTTAATTTCACGAAAGAGATAAGCCTAAGTCCCTCGTAATTCGTGGGAATTATAGCGAAATATGCTGTGCAGGCTACATTACAGGATTACGTGTTCAGGAGGGTGCAAATATTTTACCTAAAGTTTTAAGAACGTTTACATTCCAGATGATTTTCATGGGATAGTAGTTTCGGATGGTATTCTGCTGTTCAACTTACGCAACTGGATAATATTCTCTTGGTGGTGAAGTCATTCGTTTTGTCGTAGGGAAACAAATTAATTGCAGGATTACTTCATGGAATCTTTAGCCTTAGATGTAATTCGTTTAGATTGACTTTGTAATGATTATGGGAATTAATTAATTTCCCAGAGATCTGGGTTAGGACCTTCAAAGAACTTCCTCATAAAAACTTCCTTTCTAGCCCGTACAAATCGGATTGATGTAATTACGTCTATAACAAGAACTTTTGATGAGACACAAAACATATTATGTAGCCTTAATTACTCACTTTCTCTTGTCCTGGGTCATTATATGTAATATGTTTGTTTCTACAGTCATAAAGGAAATTAAGCTCCTATCATGGGTCTTTGAGGGAATGTGAGTACTCAGCCGCACAGTTTTCATGCCATTTTTCTATCACTAAATTCATTACAGTTACATAGTAGAATAGCATTACTAATCAAATGTGAATTAATCTAGGTCCCATTTAAAGAAACAAAAAATTACATTCCATTAGGACCTTTTTCGTCAGTACATTTAGAATATTTTGTGAAATTCTCGCATTGTCTGCTTGCCCTGACTATTGATCTGAAAGGGTTAAGCTTCCGAGTCAAAAGAATTTCACATAAGAGCTTTTATGAAATATCCCAAAATTAAATTTCTTACCCTCTCTGTCACAGGTCGGTCGAAAAATTTCATTAAAGCCTCTTTCTTTATTTTCACTGCTTTCTATGAATTCTTAAATTATGCTGGATATTTATAGACCATGATGTGTCCAGGAATAGCAAAATACAAGATTTTTAGTATAACTTATTTTTCTTACATCGGTGGCAGAATCAATAGCACAGAGATCAATGTCAATAAGGTTGAGAATTCGAATTCCAGCGGATATACACCCACTGAAAATCATCGTTTCTGTCTTACGCGGTTTGATATTGAAACCATTACCTTACACTGCTTTTTCACGATATCAGTGATAGTAGACTTGAACTTTTCCCTCACCACCAACATCCCATCAGCCATACAGTTACTGAAGTGAATGCCCTTCTCTTCAAGTTTCCGAATAAGGAGTAAACACTCCGCATAGCTCTCCCTGTAAACTTCATCTTGTGTAGCTTTCCCTAACACTGGCGTGATCAATCTCATTCCTGATTGAAGTGATTTTCCCAGGGAAGACCACAAAGGGAAAATCTCAAATATCTTCGCTGTACGGCCTCAATACGGTTAATATGAACTGCATAGAAAGGTGGTCCAGAACGGACTAGCATATTTGAAGATAGGCCTGGCAAAAGTGCAGTAGAGAAGTTTGGAAATGTAATGTTCATCATGCTTCTTGAATAACCAGCATTTCACAAAACCCACCGAAGAAATAGATGCTGGCTCCCGATTTTTGTCCCTGTCAGAACTGGTGGATTGGGCTGAGACAAAGTTCTTACCCATGGTCCTTCAATGAAGTCCTGAATTTGTCTTTTTGCTGGACAAACTTCGGAGAGACACTGCAGTGGTTTCGGTGTTTGTGACACCCCTTTATTCGATTGAGCCTCTCATAGGCTCTACAGCCTCTAAGTTGTAAATTGCCTTTATTTTCTGTATATTTAGGTAGTTAGGTATAGGCAGGTCATATACCTAAATAAAATTGCGTTTGCGTCCAACTCCTCGTAGCTCTCGCCCTTTTCGATGCATCTCGATCCAATCTCATGATCATGTAATTACGTACAGTCAAAGATGCCTCCAAAATATAGTCTTTTCAACTATGCACCTCTATTAGAATCCTGTTTGTCCCCTTCAATATTTCCGCCATTTTTCCTGTCCTATTTCAAATAAGTCCAACGTTGGAAATCGTTTCCTTATTGACTGCTTTCTTTAGCCTGTTGACTACTGAGATAGATCTCATATTCGAGCAGATATCCAGCACAACTCTCTTTTCCGTGGTTGAGGAGTTCTTTTCTTCATTTCATGGTTGTGCCAGGTCTGCGGTTCATTACTCCTCATGCCGTGATTAAAGGCTGTTCTCATCCTTTTCTACAGGTTGTTCAGTTTTCTACTCCACCGTGGATGATATCCTGATCATTGTGTACTTGATCACATCCTTATAAATTTCCTCCTTTCATTCCTTCTGGATCTATATTCCACCACTGGTCTGTTGTCAGAAAACGTTGTCCGTTCCATCACTGCTAGTCTTTCCTTCGTTTTACTATCGCACAGGGTCACGTCAATCACTGCATTTCGTTTGGTCTCAACAATAGTACGTGGCTCAATTTCGAGATAAATATATCTAGATGTTCTCTAGTTTAAAGACAAAAAAACTAAACAATTCTAGTTCTTGTAGAATTCATGCCTTAACAATTTTAGGGGACAAATTAAAACCCAGGACGCGGACAACCAATGTTTCAGTGTTATACAAACAACAGGTATCCTATGCACTCAAATCCAATAAATTTCTTTAAAATACAGCCCACTTAGCCTTGCACTAATAAATAAGATATGCGTTGTAATGAAGAAAAACTTCAACAAGAGGAAGTAAGCTTTTACATGCGATGAGAAAATCCAATAAATGTTGGCCACGCTATTGTAGGTTCTAATTAATAACATCTTGAAAATTATAGCCCAAAGCTGGAGTTCCTTACAAGAGCTCTCGCTTACCTCTAATAGCATAAACGAAATACACTAATTTTCTTTTTTAGCTAATCCAATAAATAACAGGGGAGGATGCCACAATTCTTTCCTCCTTGACTCCAGTAATCAATAAAGTGCACACACGTCTAGTGCTCTACATACGTACCAACTATAAATGCGAAGCAAAGTATGGAACAATGGGTTAACGTTCCCCCAGATTCACCGGGATATATTGCACATACCGCCGCTGTGAGCTGCACGTAAATCGATACTTTCATGATATTGCCGAAGGGGTAAACCAGAAAGATTCTATCCTGGTCCTCTGTAGATGTTTATTTCCATGTAAAATTGTATTAAAATTGAAAAAAAAGAAATTTAAAGTTGAAGAGGGTCCTCCAGTCGGGTGGGCCAGTCTCTTTTCACTGAAGGAGTATGCAAATGAAATTTATAAAAATTGCCACCATATTTCTTTGTAAAGGGCTATAAAAAAAAA
>QYTT01077904.1:7750-34790 GCA_006980735.1 Dasypogon diadema | reverse complement strand
GAAAACGATTAGGCTGTCGTGCGGAACGACCAAAAGGAGAGTTCTAAGCATGGAGCGAGGAACTCTCCGGTGGTTAGTTTCATTGACTACTGGACACGGTTGCTTCGGACATCATCTCAAAAGGATGGGGATCCTGGAGGATGACATGTGCAACCTGTGTCTAGAGGATATGGAGACGGCAGAGCACATTTTGTGCGATTGTCCGGCCTTAACGAGCAGGAGGTTGGCGGTTACCGGCAGCCCTATGGTTGACGTGGGACGGCTAACCTACAAGCAAATGCTCGAAATGACAAGGGGCGTCAAGGTCAGGGATCTGCCAGGGAACCTCCCGGCGATTACTGGCTGAGACGGCTCTTGGCAGAGGGACGAAAAGGGACCCACATGACGAGGTCTGTTTCGAGATCCCTCGAATATCTGTAACTAAACTAACCGTTTATACCACATCACCTTATGTATATCAAATCAAATAATAATTTTTTTCATATCAAACATGTTTGTCATTACTTACTATGATAAGAAAAAAAAACCGTATGTTGCGAACTAACGCAAAAAGGAATCAATTTTATCCTCACATCAATATTCTCTGCAGATTTAAGAAAATACATAGGATATTTCCATTTTTATTGGAAAACTAATCAACGCACATTTTATCAATATCAAGTTTTTTATATACGTCAGATCAATTCTTTCTTAGAATTATAATCCAATAAAACTTCACAGATCCAAGAAATATTCAATTGTTCAATAATTTTGAGAAATTTCCAAAACAAACGGATGCCAGTTCCGAAAAGATCATTGGAGCATTTTAACTAAAACAGTGGAGGACAATGCGGGTTTTGACGTAAACAAACTGTATGAACATTATTATTTATTACATTTATGTATATGGTTTTAGAGAAAAGAATGATATTGTTTAAAACAAGAGACTATACATCATGCCATCTCGCATGTCGATCGACAATACCTCCATTCTTTTCTAATCCTATTTTTATAGCAGTGCCGAACATACATAAATACAGGTAGATATTGAAGTAAATAATATCTGACAGATATTTTTATTATTTTAATATTTATTTCATTTTTATCACATTTCTTTTATTTATTTCCACCGTACTATCATTGTGTATTGTACTATGTAATACTTCAATATCATTTTTATTTTTGTATGCGGCCATATACTCATCTTACTTTGGAGATGCTATTTTTACATCTGACGAAATAATAAGCTTGTTTGTTCGAATTTGACCACATAGTTTGGCCAAGTTTTATATTGGTATAACATCTATCCAAATGTAAACGGTATCCTCGGCCTAAGAGGTCATGGCACAATTCAAGGATTGTGCGTATTGAGGTCTTATATATTGAATATTGTGGACCATAATCAGTATCCTTTCCAGGATACTGAGTTTTAAGGTATAAAAAATTTCCAACTTAAACGGCCCTTCCACAGTAACAATGATTGATACACAGATATCCTTTTCAGAAGTATATAGTGCTGTATATTTTCTAAAACAGCTTGAATTTTGGCGAGTTTACACTATGGGTTATCTAACCGTCGATTATTTTCAAAATAAAAAAGTTTATGCATCAAAAGGAACCATATCTACAAAAAAGGGCTGGATATACCTTTATACTTCGCTAATTTTGATTTTTAACAATACGTTCTTGTATAAGTATTGGTAGAAAAACATCGCATATCATTGCTGTTTGTTGGCATCCATATTTTAACGCTGAAATATTATTTCAAATTCAGACAACTTTCCGAATATTGCTTATCATATAAATTAGTTTGCTCCACTATTTTGTTTAGTAAGTTATCTAAAATTTTTTCTATATATAAAACACTTTTGTTTCTAACGAATAGGCAATAGTGAAATATGGGCCAGGATTTTTTCTGTCGAGATTCTGAAATCCCGATTTTTTGGTTTTTTCTCTCAACCAAAAAATCGGGATTGTGATGTATCGGTGGCCGACCGCCTCTTTACAAACCTGGTATCTCGTATTGATCTTTTAAAAGCGGTTTACTTGCATATTTCTTGAAAACCACATGTGGAGAAGCCCTAAATATTTGCTCTACATGACGTTTGGGCAGTGACAAGTACAACTTGACAACAATTTGGGAAATTCCATAAAACTTGATCAGAACGCTTAATTTTCTCAGCAATTTTCCTGGTAAAAAATTCTACTTCTTTAAGAATTTCAATTTTTTTTGTTAATTGCTGCTGCCAAAGATAAAAACAAAAAGCAGTTTCTCTCCTGAGGATTACCGATCTATTAGCGTTCTTCCTTTCCTATCTAAGGTCATGAAGTTTTTTATGCCGAACAGATGTTCACTTTTCTGGAGCAAAACTCCCTCTTGAGTGAGCTCTTCCGATTTTGTTAGACTTTTCTAAGGCCTCTGATTCGGTCAACCTTGGCTTGTGCTCTGTGGTATGCTTCGAACTGAGTACAATTTCAGTCATACAGCCGCAAGACACATTTTTAGTTTCGCTTTTGGCCGCAAACAAATCGTCTCTATCGGCAATTTTGATTCTGATTTGTTACCCTTGAGCTCTGGCATCCCTCAAGGATCTGTGCTTGCACCTCTTCTCTTTAGTCTTTTCATTGATGACATTACCAGAGTGATCTCATTTGTCAAGATTCACCTTTATGCCGATGACATGTAGGTTTACTTGCAGTAAATCCCAATAGTCTACTCGATACTTTTCGGAATTCGAGATGTTCCTAGTCAAATAAGTCACCATAGAAAGTAATAACCGCGAATGTACATTTTTTACATTCTGAGATTTATCGTAACCGTCGTAAAGCAGTAGTTGGAACAATGTTACTTTAAGAGGTTCCATCAAAAGAAATAGTGAAAATATTCGGAGTATTGAAGCGCGGACTGGGTTATATAAGTTTTCTATAGGAAAATAGATGGCGCTTATTAAAAGCTTTTGTGTTTAAAGTTGATTTTGCACATCATATCAATTTAGATATAGACAAAAATGTTGGTAAAATTGACATTAAAAGTAATTTTAAATTAATAACGGTCTTTACTTATCTGGGGTTTGCTTAAAAAGAGAAAAACAGAAAAAGGAGAATTAGCTCTGTACTCCATAGATTCCAATCGTTCTTTCGAGCTTTCATAACTCCCTTCCCTTGAAACACAGGTAAAATGGTTCTAATTTCAATGATTTCGATTTTATTTTTAGGCACCTATTTTACGACAGAGAAATAATAAATTTGCTGTACATGCAATTTCTTACTTTGGTAGGAAAAACAAATTTCGCACAACAAATTTTCTCGCGATAAATTTACGACAAAAGACGAAATTGTGGTGCTAAACTTTATCCACCTGAAAAATGTAGAATAAAATTTCTAAGCTAGACAAAAGAATTATTTAGACTGCTAGAATTACACGCGTTTAATTTAATAGAAAAAAAAACAGTAAAGAAATTTAAAGTATAGCAATTGCTAGATGTTATTAATTCAGTTATGGGGTTCACACAGGGCTATTGTCTCTATGGAAGTCTCAATTAATTCAGGTAGATGACTTTAAGTGGTGTATGTATATGTTGTACCTAACGGAACTTTTGGCTTAAAATATTCAGTCATATACACAGCGACACACAGCAACTAACCGGAGAAGGAAAATGGGGAAACTTCCTTTTTTACGATAATTGTCCTATCCAACCGGCAATTGACCCAGTCCTTTATGTTTATCTGTCAGTGCTCAGAGGACAATCCTATGATGCATTTTTATTTTCAGAACTAAAACAGGAAAGGAGATAATAGAGTAAGTGAGACAAAATTCAGTTTTTGAAACTGAATGGCTATTTCCATTTCTGAGAGGTTAAATAGAAAGCATTTTATTTCCTATCAAGCAGAAATGAAGTTAGTGGATTTAAAATTACCCCTTCGGCTATTGTATTGCTTTTTTTATTACCACAGACAATCGTGCCACATAAGCCAATCTACTTTTAAAAGGTAATTACATACAAATGGCTTAAACTATCACATATTGAAGTTAACCATTTAATTAATGATCTTGTGGTATTAAACACTAAGTTATTGATTCGTAGAAAATTTACAGTAATTATATACAGTATGAAAGTATCATACTTCCTCTTTTAGGTTACTGTTTATAGGTTTTTAACTGTGCAGTTGTCGAAACTTACAGAAGCTTTCAAAAAATTGATATACGACGCTCTTAAGTTGTATATTGAAAAGAATAAGCGTAGAGAACAAACTATTGAGACAGAATAATAGAGAAATAAAATTTTTATTTTTTCAAAAGGATTGTAGTAATCTAGGTTTCATAAAACGTAAATAATACCCCACAAACGAATGAAAAAGCGAAATATATTATAAAAATTTTTATGATTGGATTCAAAGTTTGAAACTGTTATAAAAAAAAATGTAAAGCAAATTTTGATGATCTTCAGTATACCTGAATTTTTAAATTTAATATTTTTGTCTCATTATAACGTAATAGGAATTAGTTTTAATTAGCGTATTATTAACCCCTTGTGCATGAATCACGAGCCTAACTAGTGAGTCAAAAGAAACGACATATCAATCAATCACGAGTTAGACTCGGGCAAACTATATATATACAGATTAACTACATGTATTTTTAGTGTCGGTGTCTAAAATGGAGATTTTATTTTATTAAAACCCAAATTGTCATTATTTTTCGTGAAAAATGCATTCACAAGGGGCTTACTGACCTCTTTTATTTTCAATAATTTGTGATATTAAACCTACCGCATTCAATGTATGTTGTTAGGGCGAAAAATTGTAAGCAAATGTTACAAATCGCTAAAATTCGGAAAATTCAAAATTATATTAGGAATTCTCCAACGTTTTTAACGCATTCGAGATCGGATTTTGTTTAGAAACATTCTTTTTTACAGCGATGAGCTGTGCTGTGTGCATTGGGGTGTCCTAACCATATCAAGTTAGCATCACATTTCTAATAATTACTTGTTGAAAAGAAACATGAAAATTACTTGTTTAAAAACAGAACCTGTCGGTGATAAGTTTGTAGGCTACTTACATACTAACTATTCTCCTAGTCAAAGACTGGAAATGTGGGAAATACTTCCAAAACAATTGTGAATCATAAATTAGTTGTAATAGTACCATTTACAAATAATCCATGAAAGGAATTTTTGGTTGATTCTATAAAAGATTCCGTGTTTGGAATGAAAGTCGCTTCGCAAGTACAATTCTTTGTACCCAGATAAATCACCGCGCCATCCTTTGCTGCTATCGAACCCACGTTCACAGAAGAGAATATCTGTAGATGTGCACCTAAGCCTGCTCGACCATCGGCGTAGGTTATGTTATTAAATTATAAAACGCGAAGCAATACTAAGATGTAATAATTGATGAGTATGGGCCTATTCGAAAATGCAGTACTGCGTAAGCTATGCAAAAACTACATGTGTAGGTAATTGATTTACACTTGCAAAATTCCAATTTTTATAAAATATTTCGTCGTAATAACCACGGTAGGAAACTGGAGAGATGATAATTTAGGAATTGTAGGCTATCTGAGAATAGATTAACTACACGTGTAGTTTTTGCATAAGTTGTGCAGTACTGTGCTTTCGAACAGGCTCTATCTCCTCAAAAACATCACATCTTGTATGTATGTGCTTTTTGCAAAACTTTCATACAGCTAGCAAATATATATATATGTTTATATTTTTAATTAAAATAATTTTTAATGATAATAAATTTCGATTTGACCGCGCGTTCCAGGGTAAGCAAATGGCAGCTATGTTTTTGTTACACGGCATCTTAAATGGAGGTTTTCAAGTATAAAATAACGGAAAATATATATTATTTATGAATAGAAGTAGGAGAAAATTGCTTTCAGATTTGTAATATAGCTTATAATAAAGGTTAGAGGAAAAAAGAAGGTAAAAGTATTTCTAGTAAAATACTTTAATACATTCTATTTGCCTTTGAAAATTTCATTTAGATTAATTTATTACTCCTATTCTTTACCTGCACAGGGCACGGCGATTTATCTGGCTACCAGTGGTTGAGGCAAATCTACTCATAAGAGTTTTACTTGCGAAGCCATTGGGATTTTGCACAGTAATAATATCATGTCAAAAATTGTTTAGTGTTTAGGGAAAATTTCCCGAGTTATACGTTGTGTATAATCTAAAATTTATTGCTTATTTGTGGCTGTGTATTAAAGGATATGGGGTATTATAATACATTACATTGTACTGGATCTATTTATTGGAGCTTTAGAAAAAAACTAGCAAAAGTAATTATGGGAGAGAAAAGGAGAGTATCACAGACAACGTGGAAAGTGTGTAGCGATTAAAAAAGAAAAGTTTGATTAGCTTTATTTACCAGTTGTGTCGCATTACATATCACACTCCTATTTCCAGCTTCATAATTCATTGCAAAAATATTAGTTTTATATTTTATAATGATGTTTTTGTATAGTTTATCTAAATTTAGCTTAAGTCGAATTGTTGTTGTATGTTTCGTTTAGATGTTTCCTTTTTTGCCTGATTTCTTTATTTTACGAAGTTTTTTACACGTTTTATTACTTCTACGCGGGTCTTTTATGATGGTTAGTTCTCAGCATTTTTCATAAAGTTATTTTATAAGATGAGCATTTGCTGGATATAAAAAACATTCCCCCTGTAGTAATCAGACATTTTGTTTTTCTATAAAAGCGAATAAAATGAAGCAAGACGTGAACCATTTGATGCGTTATTGAGATATTTATGATACCGACGGAAAAAAATGCGATTTCGGGATAAAGTTAAAGTTTTACAACAAATTAACGCTATCATACTATAAAAGTAAATTTTATCAAATTATAAGTGATTGTTAATACCGGGGCTTTACAATCACTTTCCAGATACATTATCCTATCAAAAGTTTAAAAATTGCTTGATGTAAGTCTTCAAAATATTACTGGCGGTTGGGAGAAAGAGATGAATTTAATCACTGGCAGATTAATTGCTAATATACAATTTTTACTGCAAAATTTGACACTGCAGTAGTCTGGTTCTATTGGTTTTGTAAATACAATAAAATAGTGTGAAAAACAGTCAACAACTCTTGAAGTTCTCCTCCATTCAGAGTTCGTTTTTTACAACCAATTTTAAAAATACTCAAAGTTTAGCAAAACAGGCTTTTTATTTTTTTCTCCTGTGCAGATAGTGTCATGTAAGTAATGCGGAACAACGGACAGAAAATATACACCTACTTCTCACGGAAAACTTGTTAGATGATGTAAAGAACTGGAACAACAAAGTAACCAGTTTCAATGCAGGCCTACACTTATCTCTTATCTAAATGTCATAACTTTAGTTTTATGCATTTCTAGACTAATTTGTGGCGCCGAACTGTGTTGAAAAACTATCAGGAAATTATCTTTACGTTGCCTCTCTATTACGTGAATACACAAATGCTCCACAAAGGGGATATACTAAAAATTAAAATGTTGTGTAGTGAGAGAGAGCATTTTTTATTTTCACAAACTATTTAACAAGATTTCAACATTTGTTTTATTAATTTTTCCTAGATGCACAAACTTGGCCATTGTTACGGTTTTACCTTACAATAACCCTATTTAGGTATATAAAGTTAACACCACAGAATCATCCAAATGAATTGAAATGTATTTCAAAAATTGTCGTCATTTTGTCGTAAATTTATTGCGGAAAAATAAAATTTGTTGTTGTATATTTTATAATAAAATTTCGATATAGTGTTAACTTTATATAAAGACTAGTAAGTTAAGCTTGCCTTGCAAGCTGAGATATAATTCATCCCCTCCCATAGACACTAACCTTCCCAAACCCAACAAAAAAAAGAATTTTAAAAATCGGTCTATAATTACCGGAGATATTCAATTTTGAATGTAAAATGAACCGGAATTTTTGTAATTTTTTACACAGCCTTGGTACATATCATGACGTCATAATTGAAGCATGCCTTGCAAGTGGTGCTCCTTTTCACCAAAACTAATTTCCCCCTCCCCTTCCAAAAATAAACAAAAAAAGAATTTTGAAAATCGGTGTATATTTGCCTGAGATATTCAATGTTTTATATAAAGTAATTGAAATTGTCAGTTATGCCGTGTGATAAGTAGCATTATCGTGATAAAAACTGGTTAGGAAGCATCAAACTATCAAATTAAAAAGAATTTAATGGAGAAGACTATTTTTCGTACACAATTTAAATTTTCGTTCAAAAATTTCAGCCTGATTTTTCGCGAATTCACAAAAATAAATGGTAGGGCTGCGGGGATGGTCTCAAAAAATCACAAAAAATTGGCAAAATACAAAATTGAAAGAATTATGCAAAACAGTTAGTTAAAAAGACCCTGTTAATCGAGTGTGCCGGTTAATCGAATCTCGGATAATCGAGTTCCGACGGACGTTTTTTACTCGGCTGTGCACCTCGAAAAAAAACCGCGTAAAAGAAAGGAACCAAGTACAAAAAAGTTGCGTAAAAGAAAGGAACCAAGTACAAAAAAAGCCGCGTAAAAGCAATAAATCGCGTAAAACAATCGCATAGAGGCCGGTAAATCACCTAAAAAAGACCGCGTAAAGGTAATTTGCCTTTTAGTTTTCCTTTAAGAATTTTCGGTAGCGATTAGGTAACAATTAGTACTGGTTCATATATAACCGGCAATCACGTTAAGCAGAATAGGTTGAAAAATTTAGTAATAGAAAACAAGCAAAGAATCGCATAAAAAAGACCCAGGTGTATATAAATGACATGTAGGTATGTGGCGGTAAATAATTCTACCAAATTCGCCAATAGCAATGTTTTCAGGAAAGGATTTAGAATCGGTTTTATTCTGTGCTCTAATCAAAGTTGTTCTCTCTTAACTTTCGTACATAATATACTAATAATTTTTTTATTACTAAAGTAGAAAAATAACAGATGTCTGCAATTAGATTTTTACTTGATTTCCTTAAATGTAACACAAACAAACAAATACAGTAGAATTTTTCTTAAGTTCTAATTCCGAAGAAGTTTGTCTGTTACTGGCGTAACACTTACATAAAATATCCAACGAAACTATTCCTCCTGCTGCTGAGTACTGACGCAAATATATCACAAATATTTCACTTTAATTATTGAGATAAAACTAAAACACAAAATTCACATAAGAGAAGTAGAAATAAAGAATTGCCACGTGTTTCTAAGAGAAATTCACACTTAAAAAATAAAACTGAGAAAAAACACAGCCCTTGAAAAAGAAGGATATGAAGAAAATTCGGAATTAATTGAAGCGAACACAAGAAAACTGAAGAAAAACATAACAAACAACTGAAAACTCAAGAAATACACAGATTCCGCATTACTTTTTTTTAAAAAATTTCGATAATATCTCACTCCCATTCACTATTTGCACTTTTCACTTTTGCATAAATTGAAAAGAAAATTAAAATTTTCTCGAACAGTTTTCAGCCGGCTTAGCACTCTCTGAATTGGTTTCAGTTGAAAAAAAGGTTACGGATTTTGAGAAATGTTGGCATGACTCTGCGGAACGTCTTCAGTGAAATTCTACTGGGACAATTTTCTCATCGGAAACGGCGAAAAGCTCCTCCTCAACCACAGAACAATTACGCGAAATCAATTAATCAAGCGGCCAGATAAAAATCAGTAGCACATGATTTCACAGCTCCCGTTATTCGAGTGTCGAAAACGCAACTTTTATCATTTTTCTAAATTTTCGTTTTATTTCGTTCACAAAACTCACTCTCATTGCCACAGTAATAACTCAAAGTCGAATATCTTATTCGGTTCGATAAATTTCATTGAAAAATCGTAAAAATATTTTAGTTTGACATTTTTCACGATATTTTGTTGTTCCACCGGGAAATGGTAACAGTCACACACGGAAGCACAACATCCACGTCCAATCCTACCGACCTCCAGTCACTTACTGAGCTCAACTGAACTACGTTGGAGTCGGAGATTTTCGCTAGGGAAACTCGTTCCATCTTCCATGCTGCCATCCAAATCCAATCCAAGACATGTTCCCTGCATGTTACGACGGTGCCGCACTGGATCTGGATGGTTTCTGCTGCTGTGCTGTGCTGCTGCCACTCTGTCAGCCTCCTGCTCTTATCCTAGCCTAGTTCCCTTCCTGGGTTGCCATGACCGGTGGTATTTTTTGGCAGTTCCCTTCGCGGTTCCATTCAAACGCAAACGCGCTCAAAACCGACATCAGCACAGCAGAGCACTTATCTGAGCCAGGTCAGATCCGCCACTTTTGCTTTTCATACGGGTACAGAGCGTTATTAGCAGCGCGAGATATCAAGATGAACACTTCCATCTCACGCTTCCAATTCCAGGGGTTCCTGATAAGAAAATGTCTGGAAACTGGGCTCAGCAGCAATGGAAGCGAGGGAAAGTGGTCTTTTTGTAGATTTGTTGCAGTTTAACTTTAAAGTCTCCACACATTTTCGGGTGCATGTTGGTATTGTGTTGCCAACAAACGTCAGCTACTAAACTTATTGCGAGCAACTTTTCAGGAGAGCGTGTTGCCGCCATATCGGGAAGTTGCAGTGCGTATTGCCTTCCGTGGCCGGTTATAAAAAAAGCCACCAACTCAAATTTTTTGCAAACCTTATCAGGTGTTCTTTATGCAGTTATGCGTTTCATTAGCGATTTGTGCAATTCAAGAAAAAGTGAGAAAATTAATTTTGTCCGGGGTAATGGAAAATTCGGGAGTGTTACAACGAAAGCTAGCGAAAAAGCTTAATATTCCCAAAACAACCGTTCAAAATGTTTTGGCTAAATTGAAAAAGAAAACGAGGGAACATTCAACGAAAGTCAGGATGAGGAAGGAATAAAGGCTCGGCTAATAAGTCGATTCAGCGGAAGGTAAGATATCTATCCAAGAGGAAACGGAACATACCACCGAGAGATGGGGCGGATGATATAAGGACGCTGCAGCGGATGAAGCAGAAACTGAATTTAAGGTCTTTCTAAGTTCAAAAAGTCCCAAAAATCCCAGATCGATGTGAGAAAAAGGAAGTTGTATGTAGAATGCGGGCTCGGAAACTGTATGAAAATTTTCTTAAGGAATTTCCTTGATGACGAGACTTATTATAAGCGCGATTTTGGCAAGCTTTCAGAAAAGAAGTACTTCGTTTTGGCGATTCGAGGGGATGTTCCAGTAGGGTTTAAAGATCGCAGTACATAAAAATTCCCAGAAAAATATTTGGTATGGCAAAGCGATATGCACTTGTGCCGGGAAGTCTGCACCTTTCATTTGCAAAGATGCCACCAATATAAAGATCTTCAAAAAAAAGTATATGGATGCCAAGAAATCCATCAATCAATTCTAACTATGTTCGAGAAAAAATTCATACGAGTTTTTTGATCGTCGGATTTTTTCTGGGACAGTCTTTGGAAGCCTTAATATTACTCCAAAGTCCCCCGGTAAGTAACTCGGTGCTAAAAAAAAAGAGTTAAAACAATATTTCCACCTTACAAAGACCAAGTTTCGACGCAATATCAGTTCGCTAATCCTAACCAAGGGTAGTTTAGGATCAAAACTCCCCACGTTTTAATATGAATGAATTTTCTACTTTGACTCGACTTTTCTAAAGCGTTTGGTATTGTTAATCACCATCGCTTGTGTGCAAAACTTGTTAAATACTTCAAGTTCTCAACGCATGCAATCGAACTATATTTCATAGATAGATAGATAGATTTCAGTCGGTTAGTGTTAATGACGGACTCTCTGGTTTTATCCATCTCATGGTGGGCGTTCCACAAGGCTCCATCCTTGGTCCTTTATTATTTTCTTTATACATAAACGATTTATTCACGGTCATTAATAATTGTGAACTTCACCTATATGCAGATGATGTCCAGCTATTACTTTCCAGGCCTATTGGTTTATCTGAGGATGAAATCTGCTCTATTAATGATGACTTTGATGGTCTTGACAAGTGGGCAACACGGAACAATTTAAAATTGAATCGTAATAAATCGAAATATTTAATCATAAGCAGATTAGGTATCAATTGCTCCAATTTCTCTGCAATTCATATTAATGGTGCTATTATTTCTCGGGTTACTTCAGCCAAAAACTTGGGTGTGGTATTTGACAACAGATTGACCTGGAGTGATCATGTCAACTCTGTAATTGGCAAAATCTACAGTGGGCTGCGACATCTTTGGGCATCTAGTGATTTTACGTCCCTGTTAACTCGATTAAAACTCTTCTTGTGCCGATTTTTACATATGGTTGCGAAGTTTACAGTAAGCTTGACAGTGTATCTGAAAGAAACCTTGCAGTAGCTTTCAACTCAGTTATCAGATACGTATTTAAACTTCGGCGCTTCGACCACGTTTCACCCTTCTGCATATCTAATGCTTAAAATAGGTGAGGGTGATTATCCTGAATTGGACGGGAAGATTATTAACCTAGCAGAACCAGAACCTAACAGCAGTGACAACCGTTGAAGACTTGATTGCAAGAATAAATCTTGAAATTGTATACATATTCTGAAATGGTAATGCGAGTATGCTAAAAGTGACCAAGCTACTGCTATTAATGATATGTTATTGAAATCTTTTGAAGGTACAGAAATGGTTAAGAAATCGATATACTCAGTTTTATGCACAGAAGACTCTGCCCACTATTCAGCGGAATTTGTAAGCATTTTCAAGTCATCGGATATCCCAATCAATGTCGCTAAAGAATCTGCAGCCACCGAATCTTTGTAATGATATTGGGTTGAGATTGAAAGCCCTGAATCGCAATGATATCGAGACCACAGTTTTGGCCGAATATTCTCAAGAGGAATCAGTAAGGAATCAGTATTTTTAATATGTATACCCTTGATACCATTTCGCTTCCCTGTTAAGTTTAGGAGATTGTAGGGCATTAAAGTTGGACGGGATCGACTTGTGGAAGGAGTTCTTATCACGTAGATAGTTTTGTGTAGCTCGCCGAGCAGCCTACTTATCCTAGTGCTGGAATGAAAAGTTCGTAACGTCGTTTAGAAAGAGATACTTTAGATGGATTACGAGGATTGCAGAATTATATTTGTTAAACATTTACAAACATATTTCGAATCTTCGCAAACCTACTCGCAGGCAACAGCCTGCAGTTTCTTGCCTCTATAAATAAATTTGTATCCTATACATTTATGTAAACACAACGAAATCATTCAAAATGCTGCTAGAAGTGCAAGCAGTGATGAACCCAAAGTGAACTACAGGAAACAAGTGCTGCGCGCTCTCACCCTCTTCATTTATCTGGAATATAGGGTTCTCCCAAAATAACAACTGTCCGAGAAACAGAGAGAAACTTTTGCTTCCAAAATATTTCCAGGCTACTTACAAGCATAACTGTGTTTACCTGATAATAAATAAAGGGTTGCCTTGAAAATAATCCGGCATGAAAAAAAAACCGTCCTTTCAGGACGAACCATTTCTTCCTGCACAAAAGTATCTGTTACCCACACAATTAAACCAATTGTCCTGGCGATGAGTTATTTTGCCTAGTTGTGTTCCTCTCTAGAGTAAAGCTGATGAATAATGAGAAAAGATGACATTTGTGAGCTGCACAAATGGGTCTGGGTCTGGGTCCGGGGACGCACCAGACCGATGCTACCTTCCTGCTTATTTTATAATCACAAAATTTGCATTTTGGGAAATTATAATAAGTGTACTACCTGTGTGTCACTAGGATGAAGATCTGTACTGCAGTCGGGATGTTCATTATATGAAGTGGGAGCACTTTGTAGATACTAATTACCGTCCTTAGTGGTGTAATAGTGGAGTGCGCTCATATAATTCTCCCCATCTATTTGCACTTTCTGCTGCACTTTATACAAGTGTTGAGTTGCATTTATTTGCTGTACCTGCAACCTACAAGCTACAGCAATTTCGCCACTGTGGACAAAATATTTCAGGATTAAACTTGGGGGCGCAATTTGGAAGAGTGTTGGGGAAGGAGGCGAGGGGGTATTTTCCGATTGTTCCTGGTTTTCATAAATTTGTAATAATTAAGAGGTTTGCTACGAACTACCGTCAGCAATTTTAATTTTTTTAAACGCTGTATTAAAAGTGTTTAAAAAGCGTCAAAATCAAGTGAAAAAAGCGGAAGGGTGACTAGAGGACATTCTACGCGACCATATTGATGGCTTGGGACAGGATTCACTGCGGCCTTCCTAATTATTTTGTGTGGAAAACTAGGGATCGCGGGGATTCTTATCAATCTCATCGTGTTATCGATCCGAATGTGAATGTCTTAGAAAACTATAGAATGATGGAGGGCGTTATCAGCTGTTGTAAATTTATTGACCCTTCTCTTATCGGGTCTGAGACAAAATAATATATTAAAAACTAACTGAAACTTAGGCATGGAACTATAACGCACCCATTCCAGATTGGAAATTAAACAGATGCCTCCTAAATACGCCAACTAAACTCATATTTAGAACTTGAAAAGCCCGAAAGGAAAAGATTGATTTTCGAATGTAAATTATTTTGTAAAGAAAGCCTAATACCTAATAATCTTTATTCAAGATAAAATCGTAGAGAGCAACCTACAAAGATGAAACATATGGGGAAATATGATCGTAACGGCTTCGAAAAAAAAACAGTCTTATACATTCATTGTATGTGACATTAATTTTGTTTGGAGTTTGAAGAGCACAGATATCATAAGATAAATAGATGGAGCGCTTCTGAACAAACGCATGCTAGACATTGATACCAAAAGTGCTTCAAAATATAACTCCCTCCCTCGAACTCAAAATATGTTACTGAACTGAAATTTTTTCAATTAAACATAAAGCGAAACAATAGATAGATGTATTGCTTTATATATCTATCGTTTGCATACTTAAAAACTTATTTGACCTTTTCCAGGCAAGGCAAACCCATTAATCAGTGAGTGAGAATTTTGATTTTGCTGAGTTAAAGTCTGAATTGAACGATTTTAGTAATTTATATTACGTACGGAATTTTTTAAAATATATTTCTATTAATAATTGATGTAATTAAATACTATTATTGAGTTTACGTAAAATGTGTATGAGGTAAATTGGTTTACATCTACTGTTCAAAAATTGCGCCTAGGTATTTTGGGAATAAACATTTTGAAGTAAAGGTCTCCGTAATTTTCTTCCAGTCTTCTTTCTTTCTGAGTAAACTGGAAAAATATATTTCAACTATTTACTCAATAATTCTATTCGATTTTATCTAATTTCCCTTTCCTTCAAGAACAAAATACACAATGTAGCGTTGAGGAATTACAAAACTTTGGAAAAGATATTGAAACGGGTGTGCTTTAGCGTAATTCATGCAGGATCTTGTCGCCGGTCAAGTTTACAAAAAAAAAAACAAGAAACAATAAAAAGAAGTACCAAAGCTGATAAAATATTAGATATTGTCGCTGAGAAGCAACAAAAACCAAATGAGAAGCCTCTGGAATATGATAATTTTGGGAGGTATGTCGTCGAACGATTGAGGAAAGTGTCCAAGAAGACCAAGCAATTTATCTTTCCAAAATTACTAACGATACAATTTTTTAGGCTCAGTGTGGAACTCTTACCAAAAACTCCAAAATATTTAGCAATTAAAATACGGCCAACAGGAAATTTACGTTTTATTCCTGTAAATTATCTAAATTGGATATATCCAACATTTCTTCACCAACAAGAACCTTCTAAACTGAAGCCCAAACACGGGCGACTTGAATGTAAAAGTTTAGGAGATTCAACTGCCTAATTTTTCACTAGTGGAGTAGATTAATAATTGTATTTTGTTTCCCTGCAAAAAGTTAATATATATAACATCTGGTTGTGTATCGTCATTTTAGCCACTACAGTTTTAAAGCTTCCAATTTAAAACTAGAATTCAAACTTAAGTTTTAGAAAAATCTGGAATTTAAGAAGAAAAGATGAATATTTTTTTATATTATTTAGAAAAATTAATAAAACATGGACTTCTTAGTTGTAGTGCTAATCCCTCAAGACCTTGATTTATGCCTGACATATTTCAGGAATAATTTGCAACAATGCTTGAGGTGATAAAATCATGGAAAAACTTCATATCTAGTGGACAAATAAATATCAAAGTATATGTGTATATCTTACGCCAAATGTGTTTGTGAAGTAGTCATATCCCATCCCAGTAGCGAAGGGAAGCCATTACCCAACTGATTCCGCAAGTAATTCTTAGTAAGCAGAACTACTTCTAACTTAGATTACCACCTGTATAAAAAATTACTTTTACATGGAGATGTCATAGGTGGTAGTTAATTACCTCTATTTTCCATTACCCAGAACTGGTTCAGTAATTAATTAAATGGAAATAGTCTTTCAAAAAATCCCTATTAACTGATTTTTGCTTTATTTATTCAAAACAACCCAGTAGGAAATGTGAGAAGACGTTATGCATTACAATTTTGTCAGAGTAACCATTTACTGGTAATGCAAAAGGTAATGAGACAGAAAAGAGTGTAAAATTAACATGTTCAGGTCTGCATATTTTCATGTGCGTTTTTCTAGCTTATGTACGAAGAAGAGTGAATCATTTCAAGTTTGCAGTTAATTGTGAGAATCAATTTTTGTGCATAAATTCCGTAAGTGATTACTGGTAATGGTAATGCAGAAGGATCCGATATGGACTCTTCTTATGGCATCTCGTATAAAAAAGAAGATTGTCTGGAAAGGAAAAAAAACATTACATTTTTATAGCAATGCACAAGAAAAGAATTCGAACGAGAATGATGTAGAGATATTTCATTACATGCTGCATTACTTTTTTGAGAAGGTAATGAATTACAGAACTACTTATTTGTATGGGAAGCTTTGAATTGATTGTAACCATTTAATGAATTTTCCATTCATGATGGAAGTAGTTCCCTCCGGAGTTGATGACTATTTTCGATACTGGGATGCTGACCAAAACACCAAAAGCTTGGTATCCTCATTGAGTCAGCTTTTGTATCGTCGTTTGCGCGACATGTGACCATCTATTATCGTGCAACAGGATAGATCCATATCTGTTAACCAAAGCTGGTTGTTTATGCCTATATTTATAGATCGTTGTTTTCACAGGAAAAATTGAGACAGATATATAAATCAAAGAAGAAAAAAAGTTTCAAAAAATATTATTCACAAAACAATAGCACTCCAATGAAAATTTTCACACATCCGTTCACTATGATGATCGTTTGAGAAGTGAACCGGCGGCAGTGTTGGGAGACCTTTTTAGCAAAACTTCCCACGAAAATGGGCATTTTAAAGCATTTTTTCAACAACTTTTCCCATAGAGTAAGAAGAATTTAGAAGAATATGTAGAAGAACGAATAATTTTATCAAAATAAACTTATTTTTACTTCGCAAAATTAAAAAAGTAACAGCAAGAATTCACAAAATTAAAAACATGTAGAAATAATATAAAAATGTAATAAAGTAATTTTATATAAAATAAAGCAACAATTGTTTAATTAAAACCGAGAAATCACCAAATTTAGCCTCCATTATTTATGTATAAGAAAATCCGTCTATTTGTACAAATTTTTAGGGTTTTGTAGTGTGGTATATTGAGCGAATCACGCAGTTAATATCCTCTAATTGAAAATAAGATCGAATTCAGCATATTGCATTTAAATGCAACATTTGTGAGGTTAAAATTTCTGAGCTTAGGCAATATCTTAAAATATATCTACTGCCGCTCAATCAATACGCAAAATGTCTGACGATATCATCAATTAAGTTTAAAAGATTTTTGATGGTATTACGTCCAATTAAATTCGGCGTGTAGAATCCAGTTGCAGTTATAAAAATCTACGTCGATCTGCCCAGTTTGATCTACTCCAATGTAACCTTAGCGATAAGTCATGTTTACAGTGTAAATTTAAAGACTCATAAGGAAAGCTGCACTTATTTTATGACTTGAACCTAGACACAAGGCTTGAACATACGAAAATAGTGCTACAAAACGATTTAAATAAATTTTTTTAAATGTAGTAAACGTTTTCGTAGAAGATGTTTGAAATGAATGAAAAAATGAAAAATGGCGAAAATAGGTTAATATTGCAGATTAACTGAAAGCATTCAACAACTGCATAGATGCTTATTTTTTGCAAAACCAAATTTGCTGGAATAAAAGGAGGTATTAGTAAACAAATAACAAACGCACCTGCATCTTATAATATTGTGCACGCCAGATATAATATTTCCCAATTCTCCATTCTCACGACTTATACTATACTGGTGCAGATATCTACAGATTGAAAGTATTTTAGCATCTAAGAAATTTTTCCAACGCATGCTCCTAACAAATTTTCTCTATTGAAAAATGAACAAGTGTATCCTGGAATCTGGGCAGATTTCGACTGCATCCTGTCTGGAGTTTAAAATCAGTTTGAAGGCAAACATTTGTGAAAGGAGTTCTTCAGGTGTAGACAGAGCTCACCCTTCAGGAGTTGAGGTTGCGTGGGTGAGTGCTAATGTTACATACAAGCATTTCAATACCTCTTTTTCATTTTTTTTTCTTCAACCTTTAATTACTTAGTTATGGTGAGTTACCTAACAAGAAAGTGGTCGTGATAATTTCATTTTTAATAGAACTGAGTTCATTTGCGTTATCCCATGAAAGATAGTATTCGACGCGGGTGGACTTCATTAGTCTCCCATAGTAGTAGAACAGAGGAAACAATGCTGGAAAGAACAATAGCAACTTTCAAGGGAGACGGGATCCAGAAAACAGTTGAGAATTAGTTTCGCAGAACGTTCTTAATTAGTTTTTTATAGATGCTATCAAAAGGATGAAATTTAAACTTTTAGCGAACTTCAAGTAGAAGGGTATAGTAGGATATTTTAAATTTGGGACGCCTTAAGTGATACTGTAGAGAAATTCAGGTGTAGGTGAACTTTTATTGCTTTCGATATTTTCTCGAAAATTTTGATTAGAATCATGAGACCTCAAGAAATTTTACTATACAACGGAGGCTTTTTCTTTTATAAGATAAAATTTTCAATTTCCACCAGATTGTATGAAAAACCTTAAATACGTGGGCAATACGTCCGTAGCAAAATCTAAAATAAAATCATTGTTACTTAATAAAAAAACACATAACGTAACGCCTACAATTTTATCATATTCCAACTACAGTTGACCTGTGATTACACCTCCCATACAAATTACCTTTAATTGTGCAAATACACAGCAATGAACACAAAAACAGTATCTTTGTCCCTTGACCGAATCTGTCCGGAACTGAAGCTATATATAGCATTGTCCTAGCTGATATTCGTCTAAGATTAATGGTTAGATCTAATTACATTTGGACTACTTGATTATATCTCTTAGGCGTGGTTGGAGAAGAAGTATCTTGTGTAAGGAGAGTGCGAAGGGAAGCCATCAGGCAATCCTCCGGCTACTACTGCCTTGAGAATATCAACTTTCCTGGAACGTGTATTACAGTACTGGGCTGAGATAAGAAAGTCAAAGTTCATTTGTCCTCTCTGATGATATTCAATTAAAGGTGACATATGTACTTTGTCTAGGGTTTGGCTAAGTCTACTTGCCACGATGAGTTGATTGCGGGATAAGCTACCTTGGCTGCATTCACCTTATGGAAATACTGATGTACCTAATCAAGGGTGTGATTGAGTCCTAGAGATAAGAAACAAATTGTGGGGATGGATGAATGGAAATGACTGCGGTTTTGGTTTTTGCTTGATTACAGTCCTTATCGTTTGAGTTCAGAAGTGAAGAACTAAGTAAGGTAATCATAGGCGAATGAGAGAGTATTTAGCCAGGTTATGTACGAATTTTGTGTTTTGTTATGTTACAACAACTTAAGCTAAAAATTCAAGTGAACCTGGAAAAACTCTATAGAAAGTAATTTTTCAGAATTCCCTGTTCGTTACAAATATAGAAATTAATTTATTACCATATATGGAGCCCCCATGACTGTTTATTGTGTAATTTTATAGATTGAGTTTCATTTGCCAATAATTTCTATGCTCTCACCAAATTTAACCCACGCCGCGCCGGTGGCCGAGTAGGCTGAGGTGCACTACAGCAGATTTTCTCTTCTGTTGGTGTGGGTTCAAATCCTGCTCAGTGCGCGGCGATATATCTGGGTAGCAGTGGTTAAGGCAATTTCTACTGAGGATAATTGTACTTGCGTAGCCACTGAAATGTTGCAGAGTAATTTCATGGCAAAACAATGGTGGCTCCCTTGCAAAATTTTCAAGTCAATTTCTCAATCTGCATCTTCCCTAATTTCTCTCCTCCTAAGCTGTGCTGTGTTGCATCATAGGGTTGTCCCCTGGGCTTAAGTAAAACTAAAAGTAATAAAGTAATACTGTAAGGTCTTGCCATACTCATCCGATGAATAAGAGGAATCCTTCTTACAATTATTTCTTATACAAGTTCAAATTCTAATTTCGCAGTATTTTTTTGGGCAAAGGAGTTATAAAAGCTCAAAGGAACGGTTCGAATCCAAGGTGTACTGAGTTTATTCTTCTTCTTATTCTTCTGTTTTTCTCATTTTAAGCAAATCCAAGATAAGTAATGGCCGTTATTAACTTGAAATTTATCTTAATGTCAGTTTTAACTTATGATAAAATTCAAGATCAAAATAGTGAATATAGGCAAAGGAGTAACCATCAACTATATGAGCTACCCGTTTCTCCAAATATAGTAGGAGGACGATAAAAATTTAAATATTAAATTCTAAGATATCGTCGTGAAAAGCAAAATAAAATGTATTAATAGAATTCAATAATACTAAAGGTCTTATTTTCGGTAACTTTGTGAGAAAGACACAAGAAGAAATGGTGGAAATCGCTAATGCAATTTAACATGGCTCGAGTAAAGTGGGTTATCAGAATGTTTATATATATATATATATATATCCGTCTGTTTGTCCGTCTGTCCGCGCATTATATCGAGAACGCCTTAAACTAGAGACTTGAAAATTGGTATACAGATCCCTTATTAAAAAAAAAAGGAAGATCAAATTCATAAATGGGTCAATTTGGACAACTCCTTCATAGGAAACTTCCAGCTATCGGTATTTTCCTTCAAAGGCGAAAACGCTTCGGAGTAGATGGATAAACTTCGACACACAAGTAGAAAATGAACCAAATCGATCAACCCCTCTAGAGGGGTGCCATGTGAGACACTTATTTCGAGGTGGCTAATTTCGAATCTTGAGTCGAGTTTTCCGAACTCAAAACGGCGGTTACAATATGCCGGAAGGAGTTTTTTCAAAGGTCAGCGGTCAGATGTAGGGCATTATAGCTTTGAGCAAACGTATGTAACGCATAAAAATATTCATGTCACTCGGTAGTTAATTATAATGCCATTAATGGGAGCGAAAAAAATCGTTTAATAAATGCCGGTCTGTCTGTTCGTCTGTTTGCCTGTCCGGCTGCATGTCCACTTGTCTGTCTTGCTGTCCGTCTGTCTAGTCCACACGTTATCTCGAGAACGCTTTAAGTTAGAGAATTGGAATTTGGTAGGTAGGTGCCTTATTAAAAATCAAATACCAAATATGAAAGTGGGCCAATGTGGAAAAGTCCTTCATAGGGCTGCAACATGAAACCTTCAGTTATCGCGTAAATGCTTTGAGGTAGATAAATAAAATTTGGCACACCTACACTGTAGTAAAATTTAAACATCTTGGTAGAAAATTAGCCAAATCGGGTAGCCCATTAAGAAGGTTGTCACATAAAAATTTTAATTTGTTATTTTTTTAAATAAAAATCCTCTTTTTCAGTTCTAACGCAAAATGGCATATCATATGTAACCTCTGTATTTCAAAAAATTGTTTGACAAAAAATATTTACAATAAATGTATCGTTTTTCATAAATGTCTATATATCTATATACAAAGTAGAGAAAATGTAAAGGGGCGGTGGAATATCTCGAAAAGTAAAGGTTTCGGGAAAACATTCTTTGAACGTGAGTTGAAACACAGCAAAGGGAGGATTTAGCAATGATCTTGAACTTATCCCAGGTTAGATTTTAGAGGCTGTTTGGAGTTCAACTTAATATTTTTAATGTAATATTCTATTTTTGATACAGGTTATCATCGGTAATGACTTCACATCTTCAAGAGGAGGTTCCCTTTTTATATCGAGAATTCAAGAAAACATCATGTTGAATGAAATTAAAATAGAAACAAAAAAGGATTATAGTATTATTTGGTGTTGTATTGTAATAGTGTGCGGTAAAGAGAGGTCCCATGGGATCGACTACATTAAGTTGTCTAGACCAGATGAAGTTTTGAAATTTATTTTCTTTGAGACATATTCTTACATTTTTATATATATATTTTGTATTCGTAAGTCTTTATGTTAAAGAGGACGTTGAAAGTGTTTGAGGGAAGAGTTTGTTGCTCTAGTTCTGCTGCAGTCCAAAATAGAAGCGGAGGGGAGCTGAATCATGAAATTTATACATGATTGATTATTTTATATATTTTTTTTACATTTTGGCACCCTATACATACATAATTCTATAAAATCTAACCTATTTTCAGGTTAAAGATGCGAAAGACCATTCCATGCTGTATGTTGAGGATGTGTTAAATATCGCAAAGTCTGGATAAATGCATTAAAATAGGCTGCTAGTTTCTTGTGAAGATCGCTATGGTCGGCGATCGTGATGATAATTGTGAAACTTTTGAGACTTTTTTTCATTGTTATGATGATTTCGCAGCCATTTTATCTGGCGGTTCTATTAATAAACTATAGAACAACATAACCTTGTAAGAACCGGGAGGGAGTTTTAGTTCTAAGCTTAAGTATGGGGAGTTTAACAACATTGTTTAGCTTTAGTATAATCAACATAATATTTATTTGGGAAATATGTGGATACTCTATATAATCTATACAAACAAGGAAAAAGTGCTGGAAAGGTCAGTGTATTTTCTGTCCTAATGTTCTGTCTTAGGTAGATACTCAAAATAGTCAAAATTTATGGAAAATCATGTATTATAGATATTTTTTGCTAACAATATAATATTAAATTCGGCTTTATGGTGTATTGACCTCTTCATATACATACAGAGAAATTCATATAGCATTCGCTGATTCATTTAATCCGAAAGAAAATAAGTTTAATCTTTTGACAAATATATTTAACTAGCGGAACTACAACCAAGCAATAGTTCCCTAAGGCAATGGAAGGTTATTTCATTATTCAGTCCTAAGAGAGCGGGAAGCCACCCCTTGGATTAACCATTTACTTGTAAATTGATAACAAACCATACAAAAAAATGTCTATTTAAATTACAATGTATAAAACTTTGTACAAATATCTTATGGTGGAGTATTTGGGATACATAAATAAATATAAATAAATTTTTTCAAGGTTTAAATACATTTGCTAATAGTTTAAACTTATTTGGTAAAAGTTTAGATATACTTTCTATTGGTTTAAAATCATTTGCGATTGGGTTAAATATATTTGCCAAAAGATTAATCTTATTTGCACTGGTGTCTATCAATAAAGTGACTTGTTTTAACAATAACGTGATTGAAAATCCACATTTATCTGCATTTAACCATCAGTTTACCAAAGAGTGGGTTCTTCTCTCATTTCATCATCGTTTCTCTTAATGGGTTGTTTAAGGCAATGTCTATTACTATTGCATCAAATATTTCAAAACTTTACAATATTTCGTTGGTATTTTGGTATAGATAAATATAATGAATAAAACCCTTAAATAATTTCAGAAAATGGAACCACGTTCGAATTTCTCTTTTTATACTTCTACCAAAAATAATAATCAAAGGTGCCGCTGCTGATATAGATAAACCACTGGAAAATTTACGATGAAAAGGAACCTGTAATCAGTAGACTGTTAAGTCAGCATATAATAAGTGACAATAATAATTCCAAACAGGTACATAAATCTTTGAAGAATTGCAAACAAAGAAAGGAATCAATCGCTGAGATTGTATAACACAGCCGCAAAGGATATCTACAAAAGCAGCCGTTGCCTTCATCTTTGGTGTAACAATGTTCTGGGGACCCTATTCAATAAACACCCGGTTGTTTGTCGCCTGTCGGTGCTAATGATTTTAAACAGGATTTGCGGTATCCTGAAATGATGCCGCTCAAACAATTTCGTCCCAGAACTTATTGATCTTTCGCCTTTGTCGTCTTTCCCGGCTTTTTTAAATTTTCGATAAGAGGACATTGTTGGCAAATTCTTACGTTTTTGACAGGAGGAGGGAGGGGGATGAAAAAAAAGTTGTGAAACCAAGCCAACCAGTCTCACACAATTCAAAAAAATCTCCGCCCGGTACGAGTAACTTTACGGTTTTAAGGCTCGAGGGATCAATTGATTTCTTTTTTTCGTTATCTTCTTCTCCGTTCTTAAAAATTTCCAGACAACCGAGCAGAGTGCCATAATTAACCCCAGAGGGTTGTTGGGTGAATAAGTATAAGCAAAGGGAAAAAGAACCACTTCCTGCTCTGCATTTGTAGTCCATGTTAGCCAGGGGAAATGAACGTCTCCCAGACTGGAACAGGAGCAAAACGCAATTTAATTAAGAAGAGTCCTAGCTGCATCCAATCAGCTATAATTTCGTTATCCAATTTCGTACCAGGCCACCTTTTCTTCCTTTAACTTTCAAGTCCTGCAACTGTTTCCTTCACTACGTAACGTACACATACAAAAGTTTTGAGGCGAGTGCATTTGGAAGGGCTGGATTCCTGCCAGGAGTGCATTTATCCCTCTTTTCTTCGAGAATACAAAAACTAAACAAATGACATCGCTGTGAAATTTATGACCAAAAAATTGATTAAGGCCAAGTCACAACGGACTGAGGCATATTCCACTGAATATATAAAGGCAAGTGGTGGCGGTTCGAAGGGTTCTGCGAAATTAGTTGGTCCATCCCCTGTAGAAAAATTTTAGCACTTGTTTTTATATGCCCATATGGCTCCGGGTACGATACCATTTTCCGTCGAAACCTTGACTGTTTCTATTGTAATTGCAAAGGAGGTCTAATGGGTGTTTTGTACACAACAAGAGGGCCCCGCACGTTTTATTTAATGACGACCACGAGATGAATTTGAAAAATGATTTACATGACAATTGTCAAATAATTTATCATGAGTAGAAACGAGGTGTGGCATTTGCACTCTGTTGAAATTTTATTAATTTAAATCTCTACCGGTTTTATACTTATCCTTGTAACTTTGTAAAATATTAGTATATAAGAGATTGTTAAAGACTACACAAAATAATACAGAGCAGTAGGTTCAGTATATGTATGAATTTTTTAAACCAACAACATTTACTTCGGGTTGCATTTATAGATATTATACTTCATCCAAGGCAAAACCTACAGGCCACCTGGCCTGGTGGTGTAAAAAATGATTTTTTGCGTATAAAATCCTGAGCGCAGAAATGAAAATATTGTATATTTGAGAATTGCAATAAACAAACATTAAATCCTGATTTTGTAGAACTTAAATTTAGTTTTTTTTAATATTGAGTTAAATGATCAATATTCTATTTTTTACATGCCTTCATGTGTATTATTAGCATCTGTAGTATAGTTCATATAAATTACACGTATGTATATATTACACTACAATGGAATAGGGGAAAGATAATGGAAGGGCTGGGACAGAAGGAGCGTGGTGAAAAAGGTAGCAATCGCTAATATGTTGGCAGCAGATTTATTATATATCTTATATTTTTCAATTGCAAGTAGAAAATCGGCTCTAAAGTTGATTGCATTAGAAAACATACTTGAACGCATCCAATTTGGTTGCCATTTTGGAAATATGTAGCTTAGTAGTAAGAGATGGATGGCAATAAGCAACATTTACGCCATTGCATTCTATTCTAACTTCAAATGAAAAGAAAAAATGCTGCTCAAGCTATGGAATTGATTAATTGGGCTTTGGGTGAACATTCTGTTACTTATTCAACAATAAAAAAGTGATTTGCAAGATTTCGTGATGAAAATTTTAGTCTTGACAATCCACGTCCAGGTGCAGTGAAGTTGAAGACGAAGAACTTAAAGTTTTACTGAATAAAAACTTAGAACACTTAGGAGTTACTTACCAAGCAATATTACTTCGATTGTATGCAATGGGAAAGATACAGAAGGTAGGAAAATGGGTTTCTCAGAAACTAATGGAAGAAAGCAAGAAAAGTGGATTTAGTACGACAATTCTAAAAGCACAAAAGCACGGGTTAATTCAAGCCAGCCATCAATATCAATTACAAAAACGAATATTCATGCCAAGAAAGTATTACTGTGTGTCTGGTGGGATTGGAAAAGAGTCATTTACTACGAGCTTCTGGAACCAGGTGAAATTGTCAAACTGCTATACATGCAGCGAAAGTAAGCTATTGTCGTAGTAGGCTTGATCCATCACTACCTTCCAAAATGTTATAGAAGAATATTAAGCAAATCGGAATTACCACCAATGGCTGCAGTAATGCTCAAAATTTTGATCCTGATGAGGTTAATAGGCACTTTGTTACATGTATTCCTACTCAGTCGTGTCCTCCTTCCACATCTAATGCCACGTCTTTTGTTCCGGATGAATCCAGAGATAGTCAATTTTTTTCTTTGAAATATGTTACATTGACAATATGACTTGTCCTTTAGATCTTTAAAATCATACGCTGTTGGGTCTGACAATGTTGAAGTCCGCTTCCTTAAGCTCATTTTACTATTTGTAATTTGTCCTATTACCCACATTTTTAACACAGCTATTAGTTTCTCCTCCTACCCTTCGAAGTGGAACGTTGCTAAAATTATACCTGTAAAGAAAAAGAATCATCCTTCTTGCCCTCAGGACTTCAGGCCCATAAGCATTCTGCTTCTACAATTTCCTGTTTACTAAATCTGATAGAAAACATTAGACAAAACGTTGAAGCTAAGCATGCGACAGTATTATGTTTGCTCGATTTTTCTAAGGTTTTTGACTCTGTGAACCATGCAAGACTGTGTAATAAATTGATAAATCAGTATAAGTTTTATCCGTCTGCTACCAAATTTATTTTGTCTTATTTGCAAGACAG